>JBCNJP010000008.1:69257808-69279216 GCA_039602395.1 Deinandra increscens subsp. villosa | reverse complement strand
AAACAAAAAAACAAAAATTACCTAAATATAAAATATCATGTTTTAAATAGTGAGGTTTCTAGGTTTTCAAATTTGGCCACCAAGTCAGGGTTATGTTTTTTTTTCTGTTTTTGACACCAAATTTTTTACACTCTGCACCCTCGCCACAAAGTCTTTGTAAAGTTGGTACATAAGGCCCACAAACTCTTAACACGTTACACTTGATTTGATTTGTGACCGTATGGACTATATCGTACACCACCCCACAGCCCATACTTCTTCCACCGCCCATACTTCTCCTCTCTCTATAGATCGTCTTTCTCTCTGGTTGGGTTTTCGAAACCCAAATCAGAAATCGACAACTTCAAGGGGTTTTCGCCGTAGTTTGGTGCTTCGCCACTGATGTATTTTGTTGAGGGGAAAGCGGGATTTGTAGTTGGTGGTGGGCGTCGGTCATGGTGCTCTTTGCTTCATCGGAACAAAATTGATGAACATAATCAGAGTAGGGGTTGTTTGATAGTTGCTAACTGGGTAAGAGCTGATTGAGTAAGAGCTGAGTGAGTAAGAGCTGATTGAGTAAGAAACTTTGGTTGAAACTTGGGTGTTTGATAGTAGCTGACTGGGTAAGAGCTGACTGAGGTTTTTTTTTTTTTTTTTTTTTTTAATTCCCTTTGAACGACAGTTGACAGAGTAATGTATATAGCTAATTTGTTTTATATGTATTAAAAACATTTTATAAAAAAAATAAAATAAAATATAAAAGAAATTTTGAAACAAAAAATCAATACAATGATTTTTGTTGTACGTGTAAAAAAAGAAATGAGACACATTCTTTTATAATAAAAATATTTCTTTTTAATAAAATAAAAATACGTTTTTTAAAGTTAAAAACCATAATTGTATCTTCATTAATATAAACGATAAAAAAATAATAACAAATTTTCTGTTTTTCTTCATGTTTAGTGATGATTAAAAATAACCAACTTTAAAACACACATAATAGCTTGAAATTCAAAGTGTCAATACAAAATCCAAATCAAGCATAACTCATACAAGGTTAGCAAATGTGAACCATTACATTTTTGTATTTTACATACTGTAACTAACATAATCCATATTTGATAACTTCATAATAAAATCAATCAAAACTACCACCTCTAATATGAGTTCATCAAGTTGAATTAGTATAAATAGGCAGTTAAACTTGTACTAAAAAATTTAAGTTCTCTAATTGGCATAATAATGCAAAAACTTGAACCTAATTTGTCAACTTAACAAAACCCCTCTGCCCTAAATCCAAAACATGATATGAACAAGCAAATAATATCAAATCAAAAGGTTGCTACAGTTATCATCAGCAATTTAATAACAAAGAAAAATGGACAATGATGGGATGGTAACTATTGGCAGCAGCAGATGCACTAAAGTCTAAACCGGAGATGGATTGTGAGTTATAAGTCACCAAAACAAGCCTCAATAACCTGCTACATGTTGCCTTCTGAGTTGTGATCTTAACCATATATTCAATAAAAGTTGTCAGTCAACATTGGTGGGCTAATATATTCCAGAAAATGAAATGAGAAAGATAGGGTTTGAATTAATTAAGTGGCTAAAATGGCCATATATTTGGAACAAAGAATACAAAACTTCAAAAGGAAATGACTTGTTGGGAAAACTGTGTTTCTTTAAATATAATCAGCGGCTCAAGGCATGGTATATTTCTTCATTAATTAGCACAGTTACTAGAAGTGAAATTTGCAGAACATTTAAAATTACCAACACCATGTAGCAACCTTCATGGCATGCACACAAAAATAGAATAAGAAACTTACAAGATTATCCAAGAAAGAACAACCCGTATTAAGAATCTACATTTTAGAAGATAAAACTAACATAAAACATCTTAAAAACGACTAGATTATCCAAGAAACAAGAACCCATGACAAATTAGATCATAGCTTTTATATGAGGTTGTGTTTGGAAAGAATCAAAAACATCAAATTGTCACCACTATAGCTAAATTCAGTTGAAAAAAACATCAAATTGTCAAAGTCAAACACTTATTTTCAACTCCATGTTTTATTTCAATTTAGAAAATTTATGAATATATCTTTGCTATCAGTTCAAGATCATAAATTCATCTTCATCAATGGGCATAATAACAGCAAGAGCATCAAATGTTTAATAATTTTGTTGCCAAATTTCAATTCGATTTGGACAAATCTGTCATGTAAAAGCTCCATCCATAATCCAATTAATCAAATAAAAAAACAGCATCATTAGGGAACCGTTTATAACCACTTTGAACCCATAGCAGCGAAGTATTAATCCTTAATTCAATGCCTCCATAAAGGCAAAATCATATCAAAAATTGAGGAGTAACATCGATGTTTCAATATCAATAATTGAGAAATTAGAATTACCTGTTGACGGATGGAAGAGGGGTGAGCGGCAGAGCGGCGGAGGACCACTGTGCGAGTGGCGGAGGAGTGATGTCGGAGGAACGCGAGCGGCGGAGGAGCGCTGGTGGAGGAGCTTGAGCGGCGGCGTTCGATCAGGGAGGGGCGATGTACGTATTTTGAAATTTAGGGCAAATGGTCCATATCTCTGCGTATGTTTTTAGGGAGAAAAAGACTCGGTCAGAGATGCTTTCATGAGGGATTCGGTCAGTGCTCTTGACTCGGTCAGAGCTGTGTTTTAATTTTATCAAACAGACTGACCACTTACCGGGTCATGGGTCAGCTCTTACCGGACCGGTAAGAGGTTATCAAACACCCCCTAAGTTTTACGCCTCTAATTTCATCAGGGTATTAAAATAAATTTATGTGGTTCTAATTTCCAATGTAGTGGTAGCTTCAAAGAATAATCTGTTAGTGTTGACATAATGAATTCATCACATTGAAGGCCTTAATTTTGAAGGTATTTCTTCATGTTCTTGATTTTCACATGAGAATTTATGTTTCTTTCTTGATGCAGAGGGCAAAACCTATTACCTAAATCGATTTAATGTCGTTTCCATTTCTACAAACCATTCAATACCCATTTGCTCAATCCCCCCTGCTTATAAATTACTCCGGATCTGAACTTTGGCCTTAACAATGGCGACCTTTTTGTCCCTTCTCCGGCGATTCTATCTCACCGCCTATAACTGGATTGTCTTCGCCGGATGGCAAGTTTAGATTCACACTCCAATCCCAATCCCAATTTCTAATCACTTTCTACTTCATATCTAATCTTCATCTCCCTGTTTTAGGCTTCAAGTATTGATCTTGGCTTTGAAAACTCTCAAGGAATCAGGGCACGAACACGTCTACAATAACGTCCAGAAGCCCCTTTTATTAGCTCAATCGGCTGCCTTTTTAGAGGTACTGCAAAACCCTTAACTAATTCTTCAAGATTTATGTGTCTGAAATTGTTTATGTTTTAAAATCCTTGATGAGTGAGGTATAGTGGGAAATCTTTTAAATTTGAAACTTTGTTATAAAAGTATGTGGTGTTTGTGCTTTCCAGTTTCCATTTATAGAAATCTTCACAAAAGTGTATTGGGGTATGGTTGAAATCTGTTAGTAACTTTGTCAAAGAAATATAAGCATAATTAGTGTAATAATTCATGGGCCACTTCCTTGGGGATAATTCTGTTTTGATGATTCGATCCAATCCAATCCAATCAGGTTCTTTAAGCATAATTAGTGTAATAAATCAATCTGTCTTTTTTCAAAATAGTTTTGGCACATGATCTGATCTAGGATTAGAGGTTATTTCATGTACTTATGTTTCATGAAATGACATCTTGGAGTAGTTGAATCATGGCCCATGGATTTACACTGCATAAATGCATCATAGTTATTGTGCTACCATGTGCATAATATAGATCTGTTAAAGTCAACTGAAGTATATGGTAATGAAATTAGGTCTATCAGATAATCATGCACTGAATTGTGCATAGAGTTATGATTTCACCATGTATGAATGTATATTGACTTATCTTCCTTTTCTTTGGAACAGATTCTACATGGAGTCATAGGTGAGCTTTTATATCATTGATAAGCTGTTCTTATATTCTTACAACTTTATTCTCTTGATATGTTTGTGTTTATATTGTTTTTGGTATCAAAAGGTTTGGTTAGATCCCCAATCTCAGCAACACTGCCTCAAATAAGTTCAAGATTGTATTTGGTGTGGGGAATCCTGTATAGTTTTCCTGAGGTTATTAATCTGCCTACCTTTTTTTAGTTATAAAATATGGTTATATTGAGAAATAACATCCGATTGTGACAGGTTCAAACACATCCTCTTATCAGCTCTTTGGTCATCAGCTGGTGTGTCACTGAGGTAGGTCCTGGATGGTTGCCAATTTCTATTTTTTATATTCAAGAAAATTATATCTTAACTTACAGGTTTAATGGATATAACAAAATTTCGTAGTTGGATTATTTGTAGCTGCTCGCCGTAGTTTGGTGCTTCGCCACTGATGTATTTTGTTGAGGGGAAAGCGGGATTTGTAGTTGGTGGTGGGCGTCGGTCATGGTGCTCTTTGCTTCATCGGAACAAAATTGATGAACAGAATCAGAGTAAGTTTTACGCCTCTAATTTCATCAGGGTATTAAAATAAATTTATGTGGTTCTAATTTCCAATGTAGTGGTAGCTTCAAAGAATAATCTGTTAGTGTTGACATAATGAATTCATCACATTGAAGGCCTTAATTTTGAAGGTATTTCTTCATGTTCTTGATTTTCACATGAGAAATTTATGGTTCTTTCTTGATGCAGAGGGCAAAACCTATTACCGTGCTAGGAGCCGATTGATTAACCATGGTCAACAACTACAACACACCAAAGTACCGATGTACCCATATGTTGTGCGATTTGTAAGTCTTTTTTATTCATCAAATCTCTACAACTTTTTTGAAGCAGAAAGTGGTTGTCACATTGCTACGATTTAGAGTTGTTAGCATGTTTGTGTTTTTTTTCCTTAATGGTACCGACCAACAAGAATATAGTTGCATAATTAAGTGATATCTGAAATTATTGCTGACGATATTGTTCTTGCAATAGCCTATTCTCATGATAGTTTAAATTTTGCTGGATGATAGTTTAAATTTTGCTTTGGTCCTACCGACAATGACTACAAACACGATCCCTTCGTTGGCCAGTTTGGCTAGACCATAGTTCAGCAATCAACAAAAGTGAAACTTTATTATAATTTTCTGATTGTTTAGGGTCCAAATAAGTATATTTGGAGATTATTTTATACTGTGAAAAATAATTGCTGAGATAGGCGTTAAATTACCCGAAGCTAATAGTTACTTCAACCAACAATCTTCACTTTTTTCTACGTGAACAGGATCAAAAAGACTTGAAAGAACTTATTAGCATACGCGGGTTCCGAGAATGCTCATATCTATAGCTGCTTGAACGCCATGATCTACCTTTCTTGCCATTGCAAATGAAGGATTCATTTGGTATGCGAGGAATTGCCTGCTGTTTTTTTTTTCAATTTCAGTTGATTTTGGTTAAATTATGTAATGTGTGTTACTGATTATTGGCTGTTTCAGTTTTCTAAAAAATTGTTTGTTCTAGGTAAACCAATGTTGAAGCAAAACACTAATATGAGGATACATGAAGTTAGCAGGTTCGCTTTAGATGGTAGAAATTAGTAATTATGGCATGTTAGGGAGGGCGGGGTGGGAGCACTATTATAGCATTCCATAAGTAACTTATATGTCCACTCCAGCCACATACATGCATCTCAATTCACTCATAAACATGAAAGTCGTTCATCAACAGGTACAAACTATCATATTCACACCCTTGAATGTTTGAAAAGCTAAACACTTACCTTAGACACGGCAATATAGATTCCTGGACTCCGCGCGCAACACGCATAATGAAATAGTCACGTGATACAATAATGGTGAGGCCGCCGCAACGCGCGGCGGGTCACCACCTAGTGAATATAAAAACGTAACACAAAATTACTTTTTAAATCATTTTGTAAAAAACATGAACGGAACAGACCACTAAATATTTCTATAAAGTTTATTAAAATTTTTTAAAAATTAAGTAAAAGATATATCTTTTGTTTTTTAAGTTTATATCAGTTTTTAAGTTTTATAAAATCTTTCTACTCTAATAAACAATTACAATTATTGATACATGTCAACACTAGATTTATTGGCACAAAAGTTGTTCCCTTCCAAATCTACTCCCTAATAAATTATTTTTAATTAGAAATTATATCTTATTTTATAATAATGATATATTTTAATCTATTTATATTTATAGAATTATGACAATCATATATTAATCTTCATCTTATTTTTATTTGAAAATAATTTTTAAACTACACCTATTTACTGTGTTTTCAAATATAATTAACCAAATCATATTTAATATTTTAATTAATGAATATCTAATACTATTTTACAAACTCAATCAGCGTTGCGTTATGGGTGATATTATTTATAAAGAAATTAATAAACGACAAAAATCATGTTCATAATATTCAATATTAAATAGTTTTTCCTACCATATCAAATGAGCCATGTTCATCCAATTTGAAAATTTTAAACATTGCGACTAATACAATTGTAAGTTTTCTAATCTATATCAACATAACATTTTTTTATTGATAACATTTTAATTTTTTTATTATAATTTAGATTTAATACTCAACAACCATAATGTGTTCATCTAACTTTTGATAAAATTTTATACTCATCTAACTTTTCTATATAGACTTAAAGTCTCAAGTTTGTCAATTCATAATTCATGTTAGTCGCTCTTAGGTTCGGGTGGGACCCACAGTTGGAAAAAGTCCAATTATTTTTGTACCAAATCGTGGTTACAAACCACACTTTGCATAAAACTGGGATCCACACCGTAGAATACCACTACAATACCACTAGTGAAACCCTAATACCACCAGGTTTTATATATCCAACATTTTCATTTTAATTATTTCTTTCAAATATTATATATACAAGTAGGACGACCCGCGCGTTGCCGCGGAGCCGATCCGTTTAAAAAGTGCGGTTACGGAAGCTATAACATAGGTGACGTATGTTTGGTACTTCCCACCTAAATAACCTGTGATAACATCCAATTCGCGGCGGCGTTGGACCGTTTTAGACACTCGGCCAAACGTTTTCTTCTTAGTTTCCTGTGAATCTGTAAAAAAGAATTTTATACTTAGCATTTGAATGTGCATTGTAATTTGTATGTTAGAAACAACAGCATTTGTTAACCATTTTATTGGAACAAAGTCCTTTTCAGCTAGCCCTTGCTTTTCACTGGAAGATGGTTCCATTTTGATCTGTAGAGGTGTGGCAGGGGTGATGGATGGAGAGGAAGTCTGCAAGGAAGCCTGCGGTGCAGCTTCGATGGTTTTATGCTGGTGGATTTTCAATCTTTGTGGCGTGGCTAACACTCAGGCCCATGCGGTCTGACCTTGCATCCCTGCAACTCTAGACAGAAAGCTTTTGCGTTACCTTTTGTTGCCTGCAAAGGATCTAGTATGACTGAGGGGTTGGTGCCATCTTTTATAATTAGCTCCGAGCATTCCTTTCCAATAAGTGTCTTGGTTGCATCATCGAACAACATTGTTCTCATAGTCTGTGTGCTATCCGTTAATGTTGCTCCTATGCAGTATGCCGGTATTTGTTAGATCATCAAGTTTAGTACTTTATTCGTGGGTATTAGTTTTGTTTTTAGTGGCTGATCTCCATATATGTAGATTATAAATAAGGTGCATTAAGGGCATGTTTGACAGTCCATGATTAAAACTACAAACATCAGAGTTTTCTTATGCATATCACAATTAAGTTGGCCTCTTACTTATTGCAAGTTCAATAGTCAGTGACACAAATTAAGAACAACTTTATTATGTTTTCCTATTAGTTATTCAGATGCATATTACAGTTAATTGTAGGACCCAGTAAAATGATAGACTCTAATAGTTAGATTAACTAAAATTTTATTATCCTTCTTGCTGATCAATTTTGATCCCTGTTCTACAGCTTTTCTAAGCCTCCTGATCCGTTTTTAATACATATCTCAACCTTAATCGATCCCTATTCTGCTTGTTATTGATCCCACTTGTTGATTGCTTTTAGTCCCTGCTATTGCTACTCGTTAGCGATCCATGTGTGGCTTACATTTCAGACTTGTTACAGTTCTATTTTCAGCCTTAGGTGTACATATTTCACAGTTATGTGGTTGTAATTTCCCAACAACCCTGTATAGCCTAAAGTATAACTTGTATTACACTAATCCTAATACATAACTTTTACTCCATATTTTGGATACTTCAAGTTGATATCGAGTGTCAATTCACTTTATCTACATCTTAATTTGTAAGAATAAGGTAAAATATCATCCTCTTTCACAGACTTAGCTTTATACACACGTATTACACATCGTTACACATTAACACACATGCAATGATACATACCTACATCTGTATACACGTACGCATATCGGTTTGGCCTTTTTTCTGTCTTGAAGTGTTTTTCTTAAAACATAAAACCATACTATTATATATTAAAAATGTTATAGTAAAGTGATGGATTGAAAAGACCAGGCGTTTATCTTTTAATTATTAATTAATATACTAAAGTCATTTATGTATAGTATACACAAACTGTTATATCCCATTCCATCGTAACAATAGTCATTCTTATTATGTCTGACCCATTGGCTAAATATGTTTTGGTGAGGATACCGACCAGAAGTCTCATTTCATGTTGTTTATTAAGAGTAAATCAGTCTTTAATTTCTTGGTATGTATTTAGTTACATAGTATAGAATTGTGAATTATTACTTACATGTAATGTGGTGTAGGTGTAGCTATCCTACAAATAAGGGTGACTTACTATACAGAGACATAAATGTGGTCATTTAAGATCTAACTAAAGAAGTAAAATCTCAACACAAACCTAAGATGATGAAAGCAGGGAAGACAGTATTGCAAGAGAAATAAAGTAATAAAACTTCAACCAACATATAAAAAATATAACCACAGAAACGATCTAACACTAAACCATATGAAAGGTATGTCACATAAGGATAATTTCAATTTAAGAATAGGTGAAAGATTTAAACCATCGTTACCAGGAGCAGGAGGAAGAGGTAGTTGGTCCCTTTGCAAACTGCCCTTATAGGCAGGTAGCAGAGAGTGAAGAATAGATGAATGCATTCGGGACTGCGTAGAAGAATGTGACCCACCGTAGGACCCATGACTTAATGAACACCCATGAACATCAGAAGTAGAGATATTAGCCTTTCATTTACGAACCATTGAAAAAGATAAGACAAACTGTAAGCAATGTAACTTAAAACCCAACCAAGTACTTAAACATAAAATATAAAGTATATCAGGATTAAACAAAACATGAAATGTAATTTTTACCAAACGTATGTAACCGAAGAGATCGCCATAATATAGCAAAAGCAAAGCTGAAATATAACCTGCACCAAAAATGAATTCTTTTACACTCTGAATACACAAATGTTTAAATCATGTGTAGAAAGCAAATGTGACTTCTTGACGGATGACCAAATCTTTAAAATCAAGAATACAACTCAAATTCAACCCAAAACGAATATAAACACCTCATTAAAACATATATTAGTGCTACACATATAGATGATCTCAAAATAAGCCAATTAGAATTGCATAGAATTCTTATGATGATTTAGAATCCAAATCATACCCACTGATGCATCATATATAGAAATCAGATGTGTTCAAGAAGTATATAGACATCCAATTCTATACTCAATAGCAAAAGAGTGTGTAAAATATAGATTGACTAATCACAGACAAACAACTATAACAACTCCAGCAAAGGCATGCCTCGATTTCATTTTCTCTAATAAAAAAAACCCTAACTGAAAAATTACCTGCTACTTTAATCACTCAATTAGTTTGAAAAGGTAAGGAAGAGCCATAATCAAATTACATTCAACAGAAGTTAAAGAACAGAAAAGCAATTCTAGAATCAAAGTTCGAGAAAGAATAAGACTCTGTACGTACCCTCAAAAACCTACATTCACAAAAAGGAAGCAATCAGGAAGAAGTTCTATATAATCACAGGTTCGATTTTCATTCTGCAAACCTACGAATTCCACTGCGGATCTTGTTGCCAATGAAACTTCTTTCTCTAAATTCCTCACTCATATCAAACGTACGCGATACGATTTGAAACCGATTTAACCAAAATGGAACAAATAGATCCCTGAATCTTTGTACAACCCCCCCCCCCCCCCCAAACCATAAAACTCTAGAAAAGCAGAGGCAGGAGAAGATGGAAAATCATAATAAGCCAGATCGACAAAGCTGCAAACTTGCGGATCCTATAATTGGCCAAGGGAGGAACTGCAAATTCAATTACTTGCTGAGAGAACTTCAAGAATGAGGCAGGACGTTTGTGATATGGATGAAAGATGGGAGATACGTACCGAGTAAGGAAGAGTGTGGTGAAAGTAAGTAGTGGAGTGAACAGGTACCAACTGTAGGAGATGGTAGAGCAGGTGCAAGGAAAGGACTAAGGGTGCGCACTGTAGAAGACAACTGTAGCTATTAAATCCAATGCTTTAGGGGTTGTAAAGCATGCATAAAAGGTAGTACATTGTGTGCATTGTTGAGTTGTACATTATGTTTTAGAAGTTGTACCATGAGTTGCATTTTGTATATATGGGGTAATAACATTGTATTTAAAAAAAAATTGTATACTAAATATATATTTTTAAATATCTTCTACACTAAATATATATACTTTTAAGTATTTGTATGGACATATATTTTTTAAATACAATGTATGTATAAAAGAATTCTAATCCTAAAATATATTATAATCCAAAAAATCTTATAACACTCATGAATAAATGGTGTGATACATAATTTTTAATAAATACACTACTCAATCAATATGTATAAATGTTGTGATTTGAGTTTGAAATGATTATACACTACATAGTAATAATACACCAAGACCAATAATTACGAAATCAAATATTTCTATATAATCAATAATCAATTCACTTCTTAAGCAAATCACATCAGAAATTAATCTTCTATCAGCTTTTTATATGCTCTTTTTTTTTTGTATATCAAACAAGAAATCAAACCATTAGATTCAAACATTACCAAGGGTTCGAACCTGGTCTCCAAAAAAAAACTGATATGGAGGATAGATTAATTGGAACGAACATGAAGATGGATTTTGATTTTTTTGAATGCTTTAAAACAATTTTTACATACGTATACAATCTTCATTTTAATTAGAAAATATATTCAAAACAATTTTTTGAATGCTTTAAAACAATTTTCTTGAGGTCTTAGTCTCCTTACGTAGGCGAGAGCCTTAAGATGTGGGGTCGATCGGTGGTTATGTGAATCACATTTAATTATCACCTCATATCTGGCATGGAAAGCATTGTATACGCCATTCAACATGAACGAACATCCATATTTTTTACTACCAGTTTTTTTTTTTATTACTTTGGCTTTGCTTTAGAACTTGCCTGAACGATCACACTTTATCCACCCTTTACCCACCTTACCATTTAATTTACTCGTGTTGGTCCGTCTTCTGTTAAGCACGTAACCATTTTCTTTGCCTTTTTGACTGACCCATGCAACGAGGTCGTCAAAGGTTTTAAATATCTATACAAAATAAAATTAAAAATAAATACGATTAATTATGTGGCCGGTTAATTTGGTTAATTTAATTTTGTAAAAAATAAATAAATTACCTGGTCGGTACTATAGTCCACATCCGGTGGGTATATTTTGCGTACACCGAACTCGTCAAACTAATCTGTATCGGAATATTCGTTAACATTTTCCGGGTTTGTTTCAGGTACGGCATCTCCATGATACTGATTCTCATACTGAGAACCGCCAGGGGCGACCCATGACGAATGCTCACCGTAAAACTGAGAATATTGAGTGTCATTTTGAGAATGTTGACCGTCATAATAACTTTCGGGTATCTATAAAAATACAAAATATCGAATTAATTATTTTCATTATAACTAAATTAAATACAATATTTTTTGAACCCCACTACTTGTCTGGTTTAAATCAAACGTCGGTTCTGAAATCAAAAGGTAATGACTTTCTATTTCAGGTGCCTCCTTATAAATAAAAAAATAAATATAAGTTAAATAAATATTACTGTAAATATAATAATTTAGTGCGAATTATAAATATTAACTCTTGCTTGGTTTAAATCGAAGGCCGATTGGGAATACGACCGTTGATACGGTTGAACCACGTATTCATCCTTCAAAAATATAATATATGCTGTATTATATAGAACATTATAAAATTAAAAGTTCAAAATGAATACAACTTTGCTTACGTATTGTGGTGGCTGGTTTAAATCGAGAGCCTCGTCATTCGAGAATATATTCCAAATCGACATTATACTAAAAAAATTTGTATATTTTTTCAAACAGGCGGAATGAATAATTGCAAACGAAACTTTGCAGATAAAAGAGTAACGAAAGAGTAATGATACTGTGGTCCTGCATTGTGCGTTATATACAGATTATAGATATCTCCTAATATTCGATTTATATCCAAATAATTGCAAACGATATCGTGAAATATTCGATTTCTCTCCTTTCTTTCCAAATCCATGCTCGTCGGTAGAGGAGCAATTATCACTGAATTCTCATATGCAGCGTATGCCACTATACGTTGCATATGTTAGATCAATACGCAGCGTATACATACATACGCAGCGTATGACCCCACACCCACTAACTGCACCAGCTGCAAATGACTGCAAAAGACAGTTAGAACAGTAAGAAGATAACCATTAAAGGCATACACTGAGTATGGGCTAATACGCTGCATATGTCAAATTTGATAAATCTAGTGCTGATTATAAGTAGGATGTTTATCAACGGAGGTATATATCACAAAATATATACCATTTATAGAAAACTGCCCGTAATCTCCCAACGTACTTCACCAATACAACATGAGTTTCAGAAGGAGATCGTGGACGATTCGATCGACTAATGAAGGTTTCCTCGCTTTAATCATGGATGATTCATAAATGCGTAATCCATGTTATTTTACTTTAAATATCTATCATTACGGTCATTTTACAGTTTTACCGGGAAGGAGATATGTTGAAGGCCGTTGTACTTTGACGGATTACTGCGATGTAAATGAGTTTAGATTCTATGATATGATCACTCTAATCATGCCACATCTGGGGTATGAAAATACAAACAACATGTGGTTTTAATATAAAAACCCTTATCTTGATCTTGACAGTGGTCTCGAACCATTAACAAATAATATGGATGTTGGTCATCTTGTTTCTTTCATAAATGAAGACATCAGAAGTGTTGACGTCTACGTCACTAACAGTGAGCTGGGAGCAAAGACTGAAGAAGACTACCCGACAACCCGGGTGAAATGGGACGCCTCAAGCTCTAAGGCAACAAAAAAGTTGTTTTAAAATTTTATTTATCTAGCTTATTCAAAAATTTCTGTTTTAAGCTACCAAAATAAATTTATAAATATAATTTTTTTTGTTACTAGGATATGTCACTTAATAATTTTAGGACTTAAATGTGTTTGTGTTTTTAAATATTTTTTATATTTTATGTTCAAAATAAAGGGCCCGAAATAAATTAACATTGTTAAAATTAAACTAATAAAATAATGGTTACATTGACAATCTGGTTCAAAATAAAATTGAAGTAAAAATTAACACCACTAAAAATCTTGTTCAAAATGACACCGATATATCTGCTCGGCCATATGCCCCCGGTATGCCGCACATGCCTCCTTCAAATCGTCTCCCATATTTAACGTCTTACCTTCTACCAACTTTTCCATCAACAAGCTTGCAACCACTCCAGAATCCGAACCTAGACTGGTAGAAGCTTTTGGTAGATACTCTTCATTCACAAAGAATGTCAAAATTCTTTCACCCGGTCCTGTATAAGGTCCGTTTTACCGTCGCCAATAATGTATCTCTTTCAACAACCATCCAAAAAAATACCCATCACATCAAATAATTCGGAATTAAATAATAACCGTGAATACTCTTTTTGGTACCTATGATTCGTCCAAAACTGAAGCATCTCCAAGGTTCGCATGTCGATACGACACAACAACCACTCGTTAACGGACCTTACATATAAAGGCACATAAACGTACACCACCTTCCAAAAGGGGGAAAATAGTTCATCCGAACCGTTGGCATATCTGGCAGCGATCTTTTCGCCTTTATGGCACATTTCATATCTAAATTGTGGTGGTAGGATCGACCAACAAAACCCCTGACAGACCATTTTTCTTAATTTTTGCCTGCCTATGACGCATCATCCTATTAACCCAGGCTTCAATGTGCTGTGAAAAATTTAAATAAAATATAAAATACTTAAACCCACACAAAAAATATAAAAAAAGATCAACAAAGTACATACCTTTTCTGATAGTTCACCGTTCTCCTGGTATCCAAGGAGAGCACCTGTAGGATCGTGGTTAGAACTAGCTAACCAAACATGTTACTTAAAGGTATCAAACAAGAAAGACGGAATCAGACTTGTTTGTGTTTATGTTAGAAAGCCTTTGATCGATAACAATAACTAATAAACAAGAAGTAAAGTAGTTGAACACAAGATATCAATTCCAAGCACTACAATATTATTACTTCTCCGATGTTTACAACAAGTTACAGCTGATGAATATGAAAGAACTGATCGATAAAAAACAAGAGAAGTACAAGTAATATATATAATGCAAGGAGGAAATAAAAGATAATCTTTTATTTCCATTTAGCTACGGCAGCTAGGCTAAATAAAGAAATCATATCTACTCCAAAAGTTGTTGTACCAACAAGCATGGGCGCTGTGAACAGTTGAGCAACTCTATCGGTGAACAGTGTAAAGCATGACGGAAAGTAAACTGCTCTCTGACAGCTTTACCGCCTTGAAACTTGAACCAATAGATAAGTCAAACTTTCGGACTAACTAGGGAGAAGTTCCGGAGGAACTACTTAGTGTAGAGGAAGTTCCGGAGTAACTTCCTTCGGAACTCTGACTTAGAGAATTTTAGCCAAACTGAACATTCCCAACAGTCTCCCCTTAAGATGTTGCTACCAAAAACTGTTCTTCTTGCCGAATCTTCTTAATGCCTTTACTTGAGCTCTACTACAACCTTAAGGCATGCAGACATAGTTGGGAGTTCCCATTATGGTCATAATATCCATCTGATGCAACTTATCCCAATCATCAAATCTTAAATTATGTTTCTTCCTTACTTCCCCATTGCTTATGAAGAAGTAGTGCATGTCTTCACTTTTGTGTGATTCAATCCTTAGAATACAAGGATGAGTGACATCGACATGTGGGTTGGGAGGATCTGAAGGTTCAGATTCTTCTTCTGATTCACTCGCTACTATCTTCTTCCTTTTAGCTACAGACCTCTTTCTTGCAGCCATGGATTTCTTTCTTCCAGAAAAGGTGAGCGGGATGGGTGGTATGGTTGAAGGTTGCTGGGATGAGGATTCAGTCTCAGGTTGTGTAGGCTTTGGAATTTTAGGAGGTGGTGAAGATTGTGGAGATGGAATTGGCTGGTTTGGAGTTTGAAATGTGGGAGCAGTGGGTTGTGATGTAGTGGTGAAGGGTTGAGATGATGAGAGATGAGGATCAGAGACAGTGTCAAACATTTGCTTCACAATGTTGATCCTTGGCTTATTTTGTTGAGCAGTTGAGACGGGAGCTTTTCTCTTCTTTTGTTTAAGGTAGCTGAGACCTTCAGGATGTAAAGATTCAAAAAGAGCATACATACCTGGTGGCTTCTTCTCACCAGAAACTCTTTCTTTTTCTATTTGACTCTTTCTGATGACATCATAGTCCTGTCTCAGTCTAGGCAGTTTGCAAGAGTTGATTATTTTGGGGTTCTCCATCATAATTTCCTTGAAGTACCACCTGTGAATCAGCTGGTCATCTTCCTCAGATAATTTTTGATATTTGGTACCTTGCTTCTCTTGTGCCTTCTCCTGCTCAAAAGCATAGTCAACAAATCTCTTAACATTCATCTCTTTGACTTGATCGGCTCGGATAGCCAAGATCATATACATCCAGTTTATCAGGTCATCACCCTTCATCTCATCAACCCATGCATCAGTGAAACACTCCTTGCTCTTGAGCATCACGCTAAATTGAGCTAGGAAAATTT
This sequence comes from Deinandra increscens subsp. villosa, assembly GCA_039602395.1. NCBI lineage: Eukaryota > Viridiplantae > Streptophyta > Magnoliopsida > Asterales > Asteraceae > Deinandra > Deinandra increscens. The sequence goes on along the minus strand of JBCNJP010000008.1, from coordinate 69,263,021 downwards.
TATTGTCTTCAGTCTTCTTCATTTGAATTTTCCTATACTCATTTCCCAAGACCCTTCTGTACTTATCAACCTTGTCTGAAAGACCTTGCTCTTCAGCTTTGGCAATCCTTTCTTCTATATACAGATCAGATCTTCTCCTAGCTCCATTGATGAAGAACATTAGGTCTGCATTGTTGATGACATACTCATAAATACCTCCTTCTATGAGTAGTCTTTTCTATTCTTCAAACACTGCAATCTCCTTATGTTCTAGGAACTTCTTTTGTATTTCAACATTCTCCTTTTCCAACTGATCAATCAGAGCCTTTGTGGCAGGATCCATATTTTCATTTTGGCCTCCTGTGCTCTAATCATCATTCTCCATGTCAGTCGAAACCAGAGATGGTTCTCTCATCAAGAGAATCATCATCGGCAAGCTTTGGAGATTCATGAAGTGAAGTTGCAGCATTGGGATTGGCTTCCGAGGTAACTTGCTTAGGAATAGTCTTAGTGCCAATTTCCGGAGTAACTGCCTTGGGACTATCTTCCAGGACAATTTATTCCGGAATAGTCTTAGGCAATTGCTCAGGAGCAACTTCCGAAGTAACTTCCTTCGGAACAGCCTCAGTTGTGAGGAGTTCTTCCGGAGTAACTTCCTTTGGAATTTCCTTAGCACAGATCAATTCCTCCGGAATCACTTCCTTTGGAATTTCTTCAGTTGTAGCCTTTGCCGAAGAAGATGTGGGGTTAGTCAAGTTGAGAAGTGCTTCTGTGACTTCAATGTCAAAAGGATCCACATCTTTTCCTGGTTCACTCTCAGGTTCATCAACCTGTTCTTCACTTCTTTCTTCTCCTTCAGCCTCAAACTGATCTTGACCTGTTTGAAGATACTCTTGCTCTCTTTCCATGTAAACATCAGACAAAAAGCTCCTAACTTATCCAATATTTTGAGGGTGAGCACCTGAAGCAGCCATCACAAATCTCATGAATTCCATATGATTGACCTTGCATTCTTCAGGTGCTACATGCATCAGCTGATCCATGTGAACATTAAGCATACCTTCTATTGGGTTGAAGGGCTTAACTACACAGATTTTGAATAGCTTCTTCTTCATCTTCTTAGGTAACCTCTCATTTGGATCAAAGCCAATTTCACTTGAGCTAGCAGAGTCTTCAGTAGGCTTGGTTTCTGCAGAAATTTTCTGATAGGGTGTTGAAGAGCTAGTTTTCTCCCCCTTTTTGGTAGCAACAACTTCACCAGTTGGGTTTGATGCACTAGCCTTCTCTTGCTTAAGCTTGTTGATCAAGATATCCTGCTGTTGAACTGTTTGTAGCAGGGACTGCATTTGTGTTTGCAGTTCAGTTTGTTTAGCTGTCAATTCAAGTAGTAAAGCACTGCCCTCAACTGATTTCTCAGTATCCTTGGGCAAAGAAGAGCCATCAAGCCTAGCTTGATCAAGCTCAGCACCCTCGTTTTCTTGGCGCCTGGGATTCCCTGCAGTCACAATTGTTGCCTTAGGTTCCATTTCTGGTTCCTTTGGTTCAAACTGGCTGCTGGTTGCCATAGATTGGGTCTTAAGAATGTTACTACTGTCCAATTGCTCCAGTGGGGAACCAATTGTAGTAGCAGCCCTTTCTATATGAACATCTTCATCACTCCTGATGTCCAACTCCTTAGATGGTGAATGGGGGTTAGGAGAAACATGATCAAAATCCATCAAATCATCTTCATGAGGTGAGGTTGATTAGAAGAGATTCTCATTTGGATTTAGATCGGTTTCTGCTTCATTCACAGGTATATTTAGGTTTAGGTCTATGGAGGTAAACAAAGGGGATGAGGGTTGTGCATCCAATCTAATAGAAGATGAGGTCTCAAGTGAGAGATCATCAGCAATGTGGCTAAACCCTTGGCCATGATGTTGAGCAGACAGTGGGTCATGCTCAAGGTTCTTAGGTTGGGTGGGTTTGGGAGACACAGGTGGAGTAGAACCTGTTTCCCTGTCAACAACTTTTGCTTGAGTAGGCGAGGAAGTTTTGGTGGAAGATTTTGAGTGCCTGACCCTCTTTCTTTGATAGGTGATATTGACATTTAGTTTGTCAAGACGGTCAATTTCAGGTGTGGGTTCAACGACTGATGGTGCAGGTTCAGTGTTGTCACTTGGAGCAACATGCTCAGTTGGTTCTTGAATTCCAACTGGTTGTTCTTGCATATTTTGTGCAGGAACAACTCTTGGTTTGGGTAGTGGATGGTCATTTTCCACACCAAGACAGTTGGCAACTGCATTTTTAGAAAGCAAGTAAGAAAAGATTTTCTCTGTTAAGTGTTTTTGAATAAAAACAGTGCCAGCTCGTGGGACATCAGGGAATTGTGTATCCAAAATATGTTGTAAAAACCTTGGGTACATGTTAAAAAGTTTTGTACAATTCTCACTTAGCCCATAAAAAATCATTTTTGAAAAGTTAAAACACTCTCCCCTAATCACAACATGAAGAGCAGTTGCTTGAACTTCATCAAGTACTTCATGTGATCGCCTTGGGGTTAGGCAAACCAGTAGAGTGTGGAACGCAGATGCTGCCATTGTTCTGTATTGAGTGAATCTGTCAGAAATTGAGAGTAGGTTTGATAAAATTGAGAAGTAAACGAGAGCGATTGAGGGGTATTTGGGGTTTTAGGTTTCGTAAGTGAAGAGTTTTCTCTGGAAATGACAGTTAAAGGGTGAGGAGAGAGGGAATTAATGGTAACATGAAAGGTGGAGTTGGTGGGGTCAGCAGTTAACCGTCACTGTTAACGCATTGTGCGTTTGTACGGTGCAACAGTGAAATAACTGTAAAGGGACCCACTTAATCCAAAAAATCGATTAAGTTTTCATTAAAGTTCCTTCGGAACAATCTTGGTCCTTCGGAAGAGTGAAGTTCCCTCGGAACTTCTTCCCTTAGAGTATTTCTCCTCATTTATCCAGAAAAACTTCCCTAGGAAGTTCCCTCGGAGTTTCAAATTACTCCGGAATTCCCTGAAACACTTAGAAAAACTCTTGAAACACATTAGAAACCTTAGAGAGTTCCCTTGAAACATTTCTTGTGAATGAAATTGCTTCAGGAGTAAGTTCCCTCGGAATAGTTTGTTCCCTCGGAACTTACTTTGGAATGCTCAAAGCACTTAGAAAATCTCATAACTTAACAGATTTAGCAAATTTCGTGCAGTTTTAGTTATGATCAAATTACAGTGAAATTTTCAAAGAATTTTCTTGGTTTTAGAAGAAACGGATTAAAAGACACACAGGCACTTAAGAGATCATAAAAATATGTACCGAAAACAACAATTGACAGCAAAAGTTAACCAAAGTTCATCATCCCAATAGTTGTGAAAGGGAAGAAGAATCTTGCCTCATCAAATGCCTTTGTGAAAAGGTCAGCTAGTTGAAGATCAGTATGAACTTTGTGTAACTTAATCAATTTCTTTTCTGCACAATCTCTAATAAAATGGTACCTTATCTCAATGTGCTTTGTCTTTGAGTGCTTCACAGGATTGTTGGTGATGGAAATGGCACTGGTGTTGTCTGCATACATAGGAGTTTCTAGAAATGTGATTCCATAATCTAGCATTTGATTTTGAATCCATAGCACTTGACCACAGCAACTTGAAGCAACAATGTACTCAGCTTCAGCAGTTGATGTAGAAACACAGGTTTGTTTCTAGCACTGCCATGAAACAAGCCTATTTCCTAGAAATTGACATCCTCCTCTGATGGCAAGTAAGTGAAGACCTAGCATTTATTGGCCTCCAATCATCAATCACCAACCGATAACCGAAGGCTTCCTAATACATCGATAATTTTTTTAAGGATTTAAATGAAATTTTAAGATTTTCCGAATACAAAATATACATGCTTTTGATGGATTCCATCGGTAATTTTTCGACGACTTTATCTGCCGGAAAATTTCCTTCGGTAAGACCATAGCTTTTCTGTTGTGTATACATCATATTTTTTATAATTTTTCTCTAGTGTATACAACATATTTTGTTTATAGTTATTTTAGCCAAAAGTACAAATTGATTAGAGCTTTTGACTATACTGTAAAAGCCCATATTTTTGGGTATAAAAGTTTAGGTCATGACTCATCTACTTTGATCTAGTCTAGGTACCACTACTTAGCTTTTTAGAAATTCAAGACTACTTTCATGAACACATATTTTTTTTTTTTTTTTTTTTTTTGAACGAGCGTCGGAACTACTCTCCAAATCTCCAATACCCAAGTGAGACCTCCTGAGACGGGATTGCAACCGTCCATACTGATTTTGACACTCCAGGCTTGGCTCACCCCCACCGAACAGCCGTCAAGGAGGAAACTCACCACTTGAGAAAACCCCCTCGAGTCAGGTTTGAACTTGGAACCTCACCTCCCCAAACTATAACCTTCATCCCCATACCATTGAGACAAATGCCCCTTGGTATGAACGCATATTAATAAGCTATATTTTTTAACTACATGAAAAATTAATTTCTTTATTTATTTAAGTTAGAAATTGACTTTTTAATCTTCTTTTTAAATAAAAACGTTTAAAAAACGAGATGTTTACCCTCCCGCGCGTTGCTGCGGGGTTGAATTTGTATACTAAACGAAAGTAAAAAAAAGTTAAGTGGTGTAAAATGTAAAAGTTTAAAAGTCTCATGGTGAAAGTATAAAACTATAGAAGTATACTAAAAGTGAAAGTAGAAAAGTTAAAAGTTTCATGGCCAAAGTAGAAGACAAAAAAAACTTAAAATAAAAAAAACTTTAAAAGTTAGAGGGTTAAAAAATCAAGGAGTATAAAACGTAAAAGTCTAAAAGTCTTGTGGTGAAAGTATAAAACTATAAAAATATACTAAGCTAAGTGGTATAAAACGTAAAAGTCTATAAAGTCTCGTGCTGAAAGTATAAAACTATAAAAGTATACTAAAAACGAAAGTAGAAAAGTTGAAAGTTTCGTGGCAAAGTAGAAAACAACAAAACCTTTTTTTTAAAAAAAGAGTTCCAAAGTTATAGGGTAAAAAAGTTAAGGGGTATAAAACATAAAAGTCTAAAAGTCTTGTAGTGAAAGTATAAAATTATAAAAATATACTAAAAACGGAAGTAGAAAAGTTAAAAGTTTCGTGGATAAAATAGAAGACAACAATGGCCAACATAGATGACAATAAAAATTTTAAAAAAAAAACTTGATTAGTTAAACGGCACAAAACGTAAGAGTATAAAAC
>JBCNJP010000008.1:69026105-69257308 GCA_039602395.1 Deinandra increscens subsp. villosa | reverse complement strand
AAGAGGCTTGCACATGAGCTTTCCTCTTCTTGTCTTTGAGAAAGCTGAGACCTTCAGGGTGTAGAGAGTCAAAAAGAGTATACATACCTGGTGGCCTTTTCTCACCAGTATTTCTTTCTTTTTCAATCTGACTCTTCCTGATGGCATCATACTCAGTTCTCAGTCTTGGCAGCCTGCAAGAGTTGATTCTTTTTGGGTTCTCCATCTGAATTTCCTTGAAGTACCATTTGTGAATCAGCAAGTCATCTTCCTCAGATAAATTTTGATATCTGGTACCTTGCTTCTCTTGTGCCTTCTCCTGGTCAAAGGAATAATCAACAAATCTCTTCACATTCATCTCTTTTGCTTTATCAGCTCTAATGACTAGAATCATGTACATCCATCTGATCAAGTCATCACCCTTCATTTCATCAACCCATGCATCAGTAAAGCAAGCCTTGCTTCTGAGCATCACACTGAACTGTCCTAGAAAAATTTTGTTATCTTCATTACTCTTCATCCGAATTTTTCTATACTCATTTCCTAAGACTTTTCTGTACTTTTCTATCTTGTCTGAAAGACCTTGTTCTTCAGCTTTGGCAATTCTTTCTTCTAAGTACAAATCAGATCTTCTCCTTGCTGCATTGATAAAGAACATCAGGTCTGAATTTTTGATGACATACTCATAAATCCCTTCTTCTATGAGTAGTCGTTTTTGCTCTTCAAACTCTGCAGATTCCTTATGTTCTTGAAATTTCTTCTGTATCTCAGCATTCTCCCTTTGTAATTGATCAAACAGAGCTCTTGTAGCAGGATCCATATCATCCTTTGGACCTCCTGTGCTCTGAATGTCATCATCCTCCATGGAAGTAAAACCAGATATGGTTCTCTCACTGAGAGAATTATTTGCAGCAGGCTTTGAAGATTCAGGAAGTGAAGTTGTAGCATTAGGACTGGCTTCCGAGGTAACTTGCTCAGGAATAGTCTTAGTGCCAAGTTCCGAAGTAACTACCTTAGGACTGACTTCCGGAGCAATTTGTTCCGAAATAGTCTTAGGCAATTTCTTGGAAACAACTTCCGAAGTAACTTCCTTCGGAACATTCTCAGTTGTGAGAAGTTCTTCCGGAGTAACTTCCTTCGGAATCTCCTTAGCTGAGGTTGGTTCCTCCGGAGTAACATCCTTTGGAGTTTCATCAGTAATGATTTGCTCTTCCGGAGTAACTTTCTTCGGAGTTTCATTGGTAGAGACAAATTCCTCCGGAACATCTTCCTTTGGAATTTCCTCAGTTACAACCTTTGCTGAAGAAGATGTAGGACTCTTAAGATGCAACAAAGCTTTAGTCACATCTATATCAAATAAATCTTCTTGAAGTGTCACATCTTCCACTGGTTAACTTTCAGGTTTATCAACATGTTCTTCACTTCTTTCTCCTCCTTCAGCCTCAAACTGTTCTACACTTGTTTGAAGATACTCTTGCTCTTTTGCCAAGTAGACATCAGATAAGAAGTTTCTGACTTCTCCAATGTTCTGGGGTGAGCACCTGAAGCAGCCATCACAAACTTCATGAACTCCATGTGATTGACCTAGCATTCTTCAGGTGCTACCTGTATTAGCTGATCCATGTGAACATTAAGCAAACCTTCTATTGGATTGAAGGGCTTAATTCCACAGATTTTCAATAGCTTCTTCTTCATCTTCTCAGGTAACCTAGGGTCGAAATCAATCTCACTAGAGCTAGCAGAGTCTTCAGTTGGCTTGGTTTCAACATGAATTTTCTGAAAAGGTGTTGAAGAACTAGTTTTCTCCCCCTTTTTGGTAGCAACAGCTTCACCAGTTGGGTTTGATGCACTAGCCTTCTCCTGCTTAAGCCTTTCAATCAAGGTGTCCAACTGTTGAATTGTGTGCAACAGGGATTGCATCTGTTTCTGCAATTCAGTTTGGTTGGCCGTCAATTCTTTAAATAAAGCACTGCCCTCAACTGATTTCTCAGTATCCTTGGGCGAAGAAGAGCCATCAAGCCTAGCTTGATCAAGCTCAACACCCTGGTTGTCTTGGCTCCTGGGATTCCCTGCAAGCACAGTTGTTGCCTTAGGTTCCATTTCTGGTTCCCTTGGTTCCATGCTGGTTGCCATAGATTGGGTCTTAAGAATGTTACTACTGTCCAATTGTTCCAGTGGGGAAACAACTGTAGTAGCAGCCCTTTCTAGATGAACATCATCATCTCTCCTGATGTTCAACTCCTTAGGTGATGAATGGGGGTTAGAAGAGACATAGTCAATATTCATCCAATCATCTTCATGAGGTGAATTTGATGTGAAGAGATTGTCCTTTGAATTTTGATCTGTCTCTGCTTCATTCACAGGTATATTCAGGTTTAGATCTATGGAGGTAAACAAGAGGGATGAGGGTTGTACATCCACTCTAATAGAAGATGAAGTCTCAAGTGAGAAATCACCAGCAATGTGGCTGAACCCTTGGCTTTGATGTTGAGCAGACAATGGGTCATGCTCAAGGTTCTCAGGTTGGGTGGCAATAGGAGACACAGGTGGAGTAGACCCTGTCTCCTTTTCAACAACTTTTAAGTGAGTAGGTGAGGAAGTTTTGGTGTAGGATTTTGAGTGCTTGACCTTCTTTCTTTGATATTGCTTGGTTTGAATTTTAGTTCTATAAAGAAGGTCAATTTCAGGTGTGGGTTCAACAACTGATGGTGTAGTTTCAGTGTTGTCACCTAGAGCATGTTGCTCAGTTGGTTCTTGAGCCTTAATTGGTTGCTCTTGCACCATAGGTGCAGGAATAACTCTTGGATCGGGTAGTGGATGGTCATTTTCCACACCAAGAAAATTGGTAATTGCAGTTTTAGAAAGCAAATAAGAAAAAAATTTCTCAGTTAGGTTCTTTTGCTGAAAGATGGTACCAGCTTTTGGAACATCAGGGAATTGTGTATTTAAAATGTATTGCAAAAACCTTGGGTACATGTTAAAAGGTTTTTCACAATTCTCCCTAAGCCCATCAAAAATCATTTTTGAAAAATTAAAGCATTCTCCCCTAATTACTGCATGAAGAGCAGTTTCTTGGACTTCACCAAGTTCATCATGAGATCTCCTGGGGGTCAGGCACACTAGCAGAGTATGGGCAAGAAACCTCCATACAGGTGGAATGTGGCATTTCTTCACAGTTTTGCTTTTGGGGTTTCCACCATAACCGATGCCCATCAAAGTGAACTGGTAATCTTCTCTGGGAACAGTAAGAATACCGTCTTTGTCTTGTAATTTTAAATGATATCTGATCATCTCTTCAGTGATGTACACGTCTCTTCCGTGAACCTTGCTTTCAATTTGCATAACCTGCTTGCCGTCTTCAATACGGGCACCCACTACAGCATTTTCCCAAAACTGGGTTATAGTTTCATCGTAAATCGTGGGACTTATGGTTAGGGCAAAATAGAGTTCTGACGAAGTAAGAAAGTCGATCATTCCATCGAACGGAACCGACTTTGATGATTTCACAAGATAAGCTCTTTGATTGTGCTCGCTGTGAAACGAAGATGTTGCCATTGTTCTGTATTGAGTGATTGCTTGAGAAATCGAGATGAATTTGAGTGGAGTTGAAGGTAAAGCGAGAGCAATTTTTGAGAATTTTGGGGATTTAGGTTTCGAAAAGTGAAAGGTTTCTCTGGAAGTGACAGTTAAAAGGTGAGGAGAGATGGAATTAACGGAAAGTGTAACAGTGGAGTTAGTGGGGTCAGCAGTTAACCGTCACTGTTAAAGCATTAAAGGTTTGTATAATACAACAATGAAGAACTGGAGGGGGTCCCACTGAACTTGTGCAGAGAGGGAAAGTCAAAGTTCCGGAGTAACTGAGTGAGAGTTCCGGAGGAACTCCTTAGTGTAGAAGAAGTTCCGGAGGAACTTCCTTCGGAACTCTTGACTTAGAAATTTTTGCCTAGCAAAACATGCCCAACAATTCTTTCACCCGGTCCTGTATAAGGTCCGTTGTACCGTCGCCAATAATGTATCTCTTTCAACAACCATCCAAAAAAATACCCATCACATCAAATAATTCAGAATTAAATAATAACCATGAATACTCTTTTGGGTACCTATATATGATTCGTCCAAAACTGAAGCATCTCCAAGGTCCGCATGTCGATACGACACAACAACCACTCGTTAACGGACCTTACATATAAAGGCACATAAACGTACACCACCTCCCAAAAGGGGGGAAATAGTTCATCCGAACCGTTGGTATATCTGGCAGCGATCTTTTCGCCTTTATGGCACATTTCATCTCTAAATTGTGGTGGTAGGATCGACCAACGAAACCCTGACGGACCATTTTTCTTAATTTTTGCCTGCCTACGACGCATCATCCTATTAACCCAGGCTTCAATGTGCTGTGAAAAATTTATATAAAATATAAAATACTTAAACCCACACAAAAAATACAAAAAAAGATCAACAAATTACATACCTTTTCCGATAGATCACCGTTCTCCTGGTATCCAAGGAGAGTACCCCAGAATCGACCGTCGAGCTTGGTGTCAACGAGAAACTTAGAATAACAAAATGGAGCATCGCCGTTGTTGTAGAACCTATGAACATTCTCCGACCACTTATCGGAGTTCTTGTTTGGAAATACCCACGTCGGTGGATTTGTTTTTTCTCCCACAAATTCTTCTTCCAGCGCTTCTTATCTAACAGATGATCCTTCACCGGATTTTTTTGTTGGCCTCCATTTTTTTAGAACCCATTTTGAGGACTTTGGGTTATGTTGTGAATGATATTCATCGTCGTTTACCTAGTGACGTTTCGACATCTTTACCGGGTTTTAGCTTAAAAGAGTGTTTGAAAAAAATTAACTTGAATGGTGTGAGATGGAGGATTTTTAAGATTAAGTTGGTGTAAGAAGTGGTGGAAGAAATGAAAGACTTACAGAAAAAAAATCTCAGAAATTTCATATGCTGCGTATACGGTAATACGCAGCGTATGAGACCACAAAACCTTAATCCCTGATTGAAAATTATTACGTTGTAATTAAGACATTCCATATGCAGCATATGTTCTTATACGCTGCGTATAGAATGCTGGTAGCATTAATTAACAACGTATACGCTGTATATGGACTCATACACAGCGTATATACATGTTAATTTAGCAGCACCCTAAATTTTTGTGGGTACACCAATTATGAAAAAATATTCCGAATCCTAAGTAACTCCACCTATCTTTTACGAAGGACTATTTTTCATAAATCATTCACAAGGAGGTGTAATTAATAGCTTTGTGCGTTATGGTGTCTTAAGCCGAAGAGAAATTAATGTCACTCAAGCGTCAAGTCTACAAAATAAAATCAAAATTTTTTATATTCACATTTTACACAAGAAGAGGATCGTATTACCAAAACAAAATGGAGAGCAGTTTATAATTTTCGATTAACATACATAGATAGATGTTCACATATAAATTTTAATTTCGCGTAAAAAATATACAAAAGACATAGTGTTTGAATATTAATGAATGATGTTATACGTTGATTTTATTTTTGTTTTTTATTTTTGGAAAAACATGATAACATTTCTAAAATAGAAATTAAACACCATTTACTAATTTTTAAACACCATATCCTTCTTATGCTTCTTACATGAAATTCCGTTTTTACAATAATTCTAACTTATAATACATGTTAGCCCGTATCTAATAATACTTAAACAAACAGCCTCACTTCTTGTATTCATCCGTACTTGATCATTATCATACGTATTTGATCAACATAGATAGTTTTGGAACATGTTGGATCGTGATTAGAACACGCTAATCAGTCAAGTTACTTAAATGTATCAAACAAGAAAGGCGGAATCAGACTTGTTTGTGTTTATGTTTGAAATGTCGTTGATCGATAACAGTAACTAATAAACAAGAAGTAAAGTAGTTGAACGCAAGATATCAATTCCAAGCACTACAATATTATTACTTCTCAGATGTTTACAAAGAGTTACAAACAGATGAACAATAAAGTTTATCGATATCTAAACAAGAGAAATACAAGTAATATATATAGTGCAAGGAGGAAATAAAAGATAATATTTTATTTCCATTTAGCTACTAGGCTAAATAAACTAATCATATCTACTCCAAAAGTTGTTGTACTATAGGCATGAGAGCTGTGAACAATTGAGCAACTCTATCGGTGAACAGTGTAAAGCATGGCGGAAAGTAAACTGCTTTCTGACAGCTTTACTGCCTTGAAACTTGAACCGAGTAGATAAGTCAAACTTCCCGAGTAACTTAGGGAGAAGTTCCGGAGTTACTTCTTAGTGTAGAGGAAGTTCCGGAGTAACTTCCTTCGGAACTCTGACTTAGAGAATTTCAGTCAAACTGAAATTCCCAACAGAACATGAGCCTACACCTAAACAAGCTTCAATATATCTGAAGAATTTCACTAAAACTGTAACCAATCTCACAAAAAAGAATAAAAACCAACAAAGCACTAGAGACTAGACAAAGAACGAAATCAATAATCTTCTGATATTAACAGTTTAACACCATTAGTTTGACCCTCGTCGAATAACTTCTGATATTAACAAAACGAAATCAGTAATTTCACCAGAAAAATTATGACAATAAAGGAACAACAGGAAAATTAGGTCAAAAATCCATACCGTTCGCGAGCTCCCAGAGTATATGGTTGCTTAAGATGGATTAGATTCGAGATGAGAAACTAGAGTAGACTAGCCGATCTCCTTCAACCGATGAGAAATTAGAGTCGAGGATACCTGAGCACGAACTTCAGACGCAACCAAGGGAAAATTTAGGGCAAGCACCCTTCTTTTTCTTCCAAAAACCTTTCTTTAAACCACCAAAATCACCCTGTTTACTAACTGAGGAAGCACCAGCCATAGCCTTACCTTTAGCATTTCCTGAAACAATTTAGGAATGCTATTAACGTGTTTAGAAACAGAACTATTAACCTGTTTTACAGCAGCACCCTTTTGACCTTTTTGGCCAAAATCAGCATTCATCTGCAACTTATCAGCAGGTTTAGGCCCCATATATATACCCTTGCAATCGATCAAAAGCACTCACCCTTTTGTCACTCTGACCATCAGATTGACCATCAGATTTGTCTGCAACTTATAAGTAGGTTTAGGCCCAAGAATAGAATTCAATTTTTTGGCAGCATGTAATTTAGTAATGGCATCATCAACCACTTATAAAAACAAATCACTAGAAATTGAAGCCCCTTTAGGAAGCCCCATGTTAACAACCTTTCCCTTAAGCAGATTTGCAAAGAGGAATCAGTAAAGGGCGAAGCAATACCTGCTATGGAAGACGCAATGCCCTTAAAAGCTTCTTCAATCGATTATTTACAGCCAGGGAACAAGCTACACGAGCATAATCTAACAAGTGAAAGAGTGGAAAGCTAAAATCAACTAAATCCTCAATCATAAAATTAAAAAAGAAACCCTAACCTGAGCCGCCTTGTAAGCAGATAGAGTATTTTCAGATTCAATCTTAAACCCAGCCAACTTTCATCTTCAGGTAAAAAATTCTTGAGTCACCGTGGGAGGGGGATCCCATGAGCTTCGAATCAAGAAGCTTAAGGATGCCGTTCGGCGATAACTCTAACTCGATTTCAGATCTGTAATCACGGATTGTGGAAACGTGCGCCTTGCTTCCTCTGCTCTCCTCCTTCTACTCCATCGAGAAGATGATACGCTAGGAAGCCCAATGTGCTTCGATCACGTTCTTGTAAGCCAAGGAGCGTGGAGGGGGTAGGTGGTGGAGGGAGGAATAGTCCACCGCTGAGTCGCCGAGAGAAATTAGGGAAAATTTTTATGAAGTATGAGTGGGAGTATACTTGTGAATTAGCCAAAGTGTAGACGAGCGGGAGTGTATTTGTGAACTAGGGCGGCAAATTTTTGTGGAGCGAGAGTGTATTTGTGAACTAGGGCAAGATTTCGTGAAGTATGAGCGGGATGAATTTTTGGGCAAAAATTTGGCGGGAAAAAATTATAAAATGACATAAGCCTTTTTGACGCGCACATTTTAAGTGTACTCCGTGTTTTTTTATTACTATATGACACAAACTTTATGACGCACAAAAATGCGCGTCATCTACCCTCAGAATTTCTCAAATTACGACAGATTTTTAATGACATGCGTTTTTGCGCGTCATCGTTCGTGTGTCAAGGAAGGCCTTTTTTCTAGTAGTGCTTGTAATACACCTTACAACCTCCCCTACGTAATACTGCAAAACTTTAACTTCTTTCCACCAATCTTTTTGAAGCACCTTGATGAGCTTCATGGGAACTCATTTTGGACATTTCATGGTTTTTGGGAATTGTGAATGATATTTAATTTTTTAGTGTACATGGTGAACTTGTGTTATCATTTTGTTAAAATAATTTGTGAACTTATGTTTTGAGACCCAAAACTCAATAATAGGTCACTTATATGTGTCAAAAGTTGAGGGGGGGGGGGGGTTATAATGAAAAACTAGAATGAGGATTTCTGACTCTTTGTTAGATATCAGAAGCAGGAATATGAATCTCCATGGATGAAGGATTATCTTCTTAACCATGAGTTGATGAAAATAAGCTCTATCAATTGAGCAAGAAAGACCGTTTTGAGCTTTCAAAGTTTTTTTTTCTTTTACTTTTTGAAGAAGAAATTTTTATGAGAAGTTTCTAATAACCTAATAAATTATGAAGCAGATTGCAATGACTAACGGCCCTTTCAATGATCTTTGCCACTTAAATGGCCTAATTTAGATGAAGTTTCTAATAACCAATACAGATCAACTTTATTAACCTATATACAAAGAAGTGGTAATGAATAATACGTAAATTAATGTAGCATCTATGTTAAATAGCCAGACACGTGTTCATGCCTTATCACGCGTGGTATTGCTTTGGCTTACAAGTCATCTTCAACCGTATATGATCTGTCTTTCTCTCTCTCACGCACATACCTGAAGTTTTACACAAACATGTATCTCTAGCCCTAATTGAAGCCAATATACATGTGAGATTTTTGTTGGGTTTTTTTAATCTCATTTTAATTTAGCCGTCCGCGTCTCCGTTAACTTAGTTTCTAATTACTATCAGTTATATCTATATTTGTTTCAAGTTATGTGTTTGAATAAGCATTTAGTGATGGTTGCAGGCATAAATGTACGTGTTTTATTTCTAAATTAGGTTCCGTTTGTTTGTTAATCAAGGTTTTTAATTATTAGATTGCATTATGTGATAATATGTATTTATGTGTTCGATAAAGTGTGTATGTATTTTATTTCCTTCAAAGGGGTCTTCTTTTCTTCCGCTAAACTATCTGCTTCTTTTCGGAAGTTGATCGCCAGGTTGCTAAGGTATGTTTGTTGATTTATTTTTCCTTTATCTCATAATCTAACATAACCCTACTTTTCTCCTATCACTATAAGAAAAATGAGCTATGGTGACGAGTATTTAGGTGGTGCCCAGATTGCCACTAAAGGCTTGGTTTTGGTAGCGACATATCGCCAGTGAAGGGTTCCAGATAAAAAAAAATGAAATTCTCAGCAGGAAAGTTGGCACGATTTGTTAGCATTTACTTTTGTATTTCAGATTCTAAAGAAGATGAAGATGTGGATCTTGTAATCAAACGGAACCCTAATTTCAACCCAATTCCATTTTGTAAGTATTTACTTTTGTACATCATATTCTAAAGAAGACGAAGATGCTGATCTTAAAATGTGACTATGTTTGAATAACGTTTCTTGAATTTTATGAAGAGAATCAAGAAACATATTTGGGAGTTCTAAAAATCTAATGGCTGTACAAAGGAAACGTGTTTTGATGTTGTTTTTCGTGGAATTTATGGAAGTCTATGTTCAGATTCATTGTCATAGAGATTAGTATTCAGGGTAGAGCCACAATAAAGTCGTTCAATAATGGATGTCAATCCAAAGTGGTATGACCAAATTGTAAGTTTCATTAATGCTACTTATTTTGGATATCAAGAATTACTTCATCATCTCAAAACTCCATTATTTTTTACTCAACGATGCATCTTTTAACTTTTTTTTAATAATGTTAGCCAACATTTATGATTTTTTTTGTTGCTTTTTTAGGGTTCATAATTTTAAATATTGTAGGTTTGCTCATCTTTCTTTAATTTTGACAAATGAGTTTCCAAATTCGTATATTAGTGAAGTTTGCATAATCCACTGTAACGATATAATCAAGTGGGTGTTCCGGTTGAATTTCTTAAGTGATAAGGTTCCGGCTGTAGTTCAACCGAAAGTCAACTTGCTGAAGAGCTAGATAAAGAGTTCTGGGTGAATAAAGATGAACCGGAAGCTTTAATATCAAGCAAAAGCGGTAGTTGAAGCGGAGAACACATAAACCGGAAAACCAACTGTACTGCCTTTTTCTGTCTGACACAAAAAGTCATCAGCCGCAGTTCTAAATCACTAAAAGCAAGATTTCTCCTCAGAAGATCAAGTCAATCTGTCCAAGAAACAACATCATCCAATGAAGAATGTTTCTTAGTTCTAGGTCATTAGTTCTGTTGTACTAAACGGTCTTAGATGACTTAGGTGGAAATCAAGGGCTCTCCTTGATTTCCCTTAGCACTATATAGAACATAGTAGTTCCAACAACTTAGACACGATTCGATAAGCTTTTATATTGTAATTTATTGCTGAGTTAATGCAATATAGTGTCGAGTTTATTCACTTGTGTTCTTGTTGGGAATTTCCGAGGTCGACGAGTTCGAGATTTAGTTTGATGAAACTCAACGTACCACTTATTGTTTAACCGTTCGCACAACACGGTGAAGTTTATGACTCAAGACTCTCATTAACCGAAGACATGGCATTAGTGACTTTATTATTTATTGTAACATTATTTGTTTTGTCACTAGACTAGTTGTTGGTTATTTACTAGTTTGCCATTGTTAGGTTAGCATATATAGTTTGGTCTTTCATTTGTGAAAGACATGAATGTATGAGTGTATGAGTGACAGAGCTTAGTCATGTATTTTTGAAGTTGTGTGTGGTTCATGAACATTTGTTTATGAACCTAGCATGAGTGGGTTATGTAAATGTAAGCATTCGGTTATATTTATCCATTTATCTTCATCTTGTTCATCACATCTTCTATATCATCCTCATCATCATCATCACATCTCACAACACCATTGTTGAAGATTCGGTCCCTTATGTTCTTCTTGGTGTTTATTTGTTCTACAAAGACGAGCTCACAAAGTCTCCGATCCGCTTCCGATGTGCCATCGGGGTTTGGCTTGGCTCGTCGACCCCGGTTTCTACAATTGGCATCAAATCCATGGTCGAATAAAACGCAACAATTCGGTTGGTTTCTTCAACTTTGTGTTAGTTTGCTTATCTTTGTAACAAATAGAGATGTTTATATTTTTGAACTTTGGGTTTTGTGTTGAAATTGTCACACAAATATAATATGAGTTCTTGAGTTTCTTCAAACTCATCCCAAGTTCATGAGTTTCCAGATCTTCATCCTTGGAAGATTGTTTGTTTTAATTCTTGTTTGATTAAAGTGAAACTAAAATATAAAACCCATAAAGGTGAATAGTGAAAGAGTTGTAGCTCATACACTGACTTTTGTAAAGTAACAACTCTTTTGTCACTTTTAGTCAACCACCTTTTGTACTTTCTCTCTCCTCACCCAAACACTCAACCTTTTTGTCAATATGGCAGATTTTATATTGTTGATGTTTATTGTTAATTATTTTTTAACAAAGTGATGGAAAAATAAAAACTCACAAGACTGCAGCTTGTAACATCGAGTTTTTACGGGTTCTTAATCGAGAAAAAATGGGTTATTTCAACATGTTGACATCCGGCATAACTCTGTTCCGTGGCAAAAAAAAATTTCCGAAAGAAAATGTTTTCTCTAAGGAAAAAGTTCCTAGGGAACTTAAAATTTTTTGTAAGGAAAAAGTTCCTAAGGAACTAAAAGTTCCGGAGGAACTGAAATTTTTTCTAAGGAAAAAGTTCCTAAGGAACTAAAAATTTCAGAGGAACTGAAATTTTTTCTAAGGAAAAAGTTCCTAGGGAACTAAAAGTTCCGGAGGAACTGAAATTTTTTCTAAGGAAAAAGTTCCTAGGGAACTAAAAGTTCCGGAGGAACTAAAACTTTTTCTAAGAAAAAAGTTCCTAGGGAACTAAAAGTTCCGGAGGAACTGAATTTTTTTCAAAGGAAAAAGTTCCTAGGGAACTAAAAGTTCCGGAGGAACTGAATTTTTTTCAAAGGAAAAAGTTCCTAGGGAACTAAAAGTTCTGGAGGAACTGAAATTTTTTCTAAGGAAAAAATTCCTAGGGAACTAAAAGTTCCGGAGTAACCTGATAGTTCCGAGGGAATTTAAATTTTTCTAAGGGAAAAGTTCAGGAGTAACCTAAAAGTTCCTAGGGAACTTTCAGTGAAGAAAAGTTTTTCTAAGGGAAAAGTTTAGGAGTAACCTCAGTGAAGAAAATTTTCTAAGGGAGAAAGTTCCTAGGGAACTTAAAAAACTTCCAAAGGAAGTCATTTGGTGCACCAGTTAGTCCGGAATACTTGCCAAAATTACTACAAGTCAACGGGGTGTGAGTCATTAATGTCAATCGCAACAAATTGGTGTATAACTAAGGTACACTTGTAGAAATCAAATTATTTTTCTATTTGAGACGCTCTTCGTTATAAGCAGACGTGTTTAGAAGTGGGTTGAAAATTGAAGAATGTGCACAAATTTGGATCTTTTTCTACATTGAAGATATTTGTTTGCTATTGTTGGATTAAGTTCTAGCTTTTGAAGAGTCCTTGACCATAACCGTGATGGTAAAAACGAAGGAAAAGTTAAAAGCTTATGACTTGTTGAGGTAATTTATTTGAAGTGGTACTATCTTCGAGTGATGCATCGGTTTGGTATTCACAAGACGGTTTAATTATGGAATTGAATCTCAAATTTATCCTTGATCCTTTATCTTGTTTACCTTTAACAACACTTAGGATGATGGTGACATCCTTGGAGTAGTGTGCTTGTTAATTTCGGTAAACACCCTATAGGCTTTTTATTGGTTTGGGGCTAGAAGAAGAACAACTCTTCTTCATAGGGGGAGCTTCACAAAGGAGAATGGTTAAATGAAAGATTTGAAATCGTATGAAGATCTTCTTGAAGTCAAGTTGTAAGAATACAAGGGAACCGATTGTCACAAGAGTTGAGTTGTATATCTGTTTGTTCATAAACAATTTAGGGGGAGATTGTAGGGAATTTCCGAGGTCGACGAGTTCGAGATTTGGTTTGATGAAACTCAACGTACCACTTATTGTTTAACCGTTCGCACAACACGGTGAAATTTATGACTCGAGACTCTCATTAACCGAAGACATGGCATTAGTGACATTATTATTTATTGTTACATTATTTATTTGTCACTAGTGATGTTAGTCCAATGTGTCGTCATTATTGTGCTTATTTTGCTATATTTAGTTATAATAATGATTGGATTATGTCGCATTTTCACGGGTTTTTGTGTTGTGAGGTACCATGAGTTTAATGAGCTAAAAGTAGAGTTTTATGGGAAGAACTGGAAGCTGCTTGTACAGGGATCGAGAATCGAGCGGGAACGAGTGAAGACTTAGAAGAAATTGAAGAAAGTTCCTGAGATCCAGATCTGGGCGATACGCCCAGAAGTGAAGAAACCAGGGCGGTACGCCCTAAAGTTTAGAGAAGCGGCCGAAGATTTGCAATCCGGGCGGTACGCCCAGAATCCCCCATTTTGGGGCGGTACGCCCCGAATTGGTCGTCAGAAGTTTTAGATTAGGGTTTACTATTTAAACTTATTTGTGAAGTTTTTGTTATATCATCATCATTGTGCGACCAGAGCCTAGGTTTTCACGAATTTCTTCATTGTTTGTGAGGATTTGGAGGTTTTCAATCATTCGGTACGTTAATTTTATGCAATCTTTTATTACAATCATGTCTGTTTCATTAGCCATGTCCGGCTAATCACCACTAACCGCTTTTGGTGATTGGTTGGTGGATTCGTTCTATGATTAATCTATTGCTTAACTAGTTGTTCCGGAATACTTGCTACCGTTGAACACCTGCATGCGGAATTGTTAAATTTAACTAGTAATCTAGGGTTTTAGTGGTCCACTGTTTATTGATCTAGCACTTTCTTGCGGCAGGACTAATCAGCCCATTAGGAAACTAGGTTATTAGGTCAAGGAAGCAATTGGGGGGCATGTCTATGTGTCACGGTTAAGTAATTAGGTTTTTCTAGATCGGTAGCCAACCAGGATCCAGAAGTGGTTAGATTTGTCTCATTTGAATTCAATTAAGTTTTTAGGTTAAAGTTCGTTAATTTGTTAGTTAAATCACCCAATCATACAAAACAGCTAAGTGGCAAGTAGATAATTTTAGGTTAATCAGTAATTTAGTTTAATTTAATAATCAATTAGTCAATTTCCACATATTCCCTTGGTTCGATAACCCTAACTTACCACTACTACAAATCAATTTAGTTGGGGATTTGAAACGGCCTGACAAACCGTTATCAAATTGGCGCCGTTGCCGGGGAATTAGTGCGCTTTTTGATTAGTTGATTTTTGTTTAATTTGCAATTTTTGTTTCATTTTTTTTAAAAATTCACAAAACCCAAAAATAGTGTTTTTATTCAATTAATTACTTTCTGCAACTAAAAAAAAAAATAAATAATAAATAAATAAATAAATTTTAATTTGTGCCGAAATTCAATTCTGGGCGATACGCCTAAAAATCCTCACTTCAGGGCGGTACGCCTTGGGCTGTTTTTGACAGAAAGTTTTCAACTTTTTGACCTTCCAAGTTTCGATTTTTTCTGTTCCATTGCATTATTTACACCCCCTGGAACAGTGCTGCGTAATTGGTTTGCTTGTTTATGACCGTTTTTGCAGGTTTTAGGTGTTGTGCATGCATACGCGGCATTCCCGCAAGACATCCCCGCTGATTTACAATCCGGAGATTGAGAGAACAGCTCAGCAGAACCGAGCAGAACAGAGAAACAGAAGAGAAATGGAGGGCCAGAATCCAAATCCCAACCAACCACAAAACCAAAACCAAAACCAAAACCAAAATCAGAATCCAAATCCCAACCAAAACCCGAATCCCAACCAAAACCCGAACCCAAATGAGAACCTCAATCAAGACCACCACCAACCACAGAACCAAGCCCAGAATGAACCAGTGGACCCTGCCATGCCACAAAATATTCCTCCGGTTCATATTCCACCATTTCGGGTGCACGGGCACAATTCTTTACCATCCCTTTCCCCTAAATCTTCAAACCATGAGGAGGACGGTTACCACTACCGGGTTAGACAACCAAGTCCACCTCGCTAACAACAACCACCCTTATTCCGCCGAGCCCCACCACAACAACCTCCACCACCACAAAACCACTTTCGACAAAATCCCGTGTACGAGGACCAAGACTGGTAATCTGGTATGACCCAAATGAAGATGATGACGGATATGGGTATAGAGAGGAACCACCAGTTGACATTCCAAGGAACAGAGCACGAGCTCCACAGGCAAATGTTGCCCCACAAGGAAGAAGAGCTTCCCCCCAAGAGGAGTTCCACAATTCAACCATGGGGGAGCTCGTCTTCAAATGGAAGGAGGAGTCCCAAGATTGGTAGAAAACCCGCCGGTTCAGGGAGTGGCTAGTCACTTTAAGCCAATAGTCGTTCCGAGTGCATCTGCGGTAGTCGCACCAATCGGAACAAACAGACGAGCTTTTGAGGTTCGACCTCAATACTTGAGTCATCTACCAGAATTTTACGGGAAAAGAACTGAAGAACCATATCATCACATTCATAGCTTCGAGTCCACATGCATACCTATTGGAGCCACGGGGTTCACACAGGACGATGTTAAGCTAATGCTTTTCCCGTATACCCTCAAAGATCGAGCAAGGAGATGGTTCGAGAGTCTAACTCCCAGTAGCATCTATACTTGGGTGCAAATGCAAGAAGTGTTCCTTGAAGAATACTTTCCGATGAGCAAAACCAGTGAGGTCAAAGAAGAGATCCGGTCCTTCCAGCAACACACCGGGGAACCATTTCATGAGGCATTCACTCGGTTCAAGGACTTGTTGCGTAAATGCCCACATCATCGAATAGACACTTGGGATCTCATTAAAGCATTCTATGATGGTTTCCTCCCAGAGGATATCCGAGACTTGAACTCCATCAGCAATGGGACATTCCTAACCAACACGGAAGAGGTAGATTGGGGGCACCTGGAGAGGTTGAGTGCCACATCAAAAAGGCTTGCTCAGAACGGGAGAAGATCGCGATCCGCAGCGGTCAAATCGGTTGATTACGAGGCGGAGGAAAGGATCGAGAAACTTCGCCAACAGACACTCCTTTTGGAAAAACAAGTAGCCCAAATGAAGTTGGGGGGTGCATCAGAAGAGGTGAAGGCTAGTGCACAATTTCCGGTGTGCACGGGTTGTGGCGAATTAGGCCACTCGGTGGATGCATGTTCCACCGTGGTTCAGCAAAGCGAAGATGTCAATTATGTCCAGGGAGCGATGAATTCCAACACTTACCATCCCAACCTTCGCAACCACCCAAATTTCAGGTATGGCAATGCTAATAATCAGTTAAATCCTAACTTTCAAACTTTTAATGTGCAGGGTGGAGCTTCAACACAATATCAAGGCCGAGCATCCGGTTACAACCAAGGGGGCTACCAACGGACCACCTATACTCAAGGTGGAAGTCCGGCCCAAAGGAGCTATCAACAAGCTCAACCGGCATCAGCACCGGAGGATGGGATGCAAGCACAATTCGCCGCCCTGATGGAGCAGATGAAGTCTATTGCAGATGGTCAGAAGCAGCTGACCGACAAAGTTCAGGGGTTTGAGCGGAGGTTTGAGCTTCAGGACAAGACCATGGGAGCATTTCAGAAACAGTTGGGGCAGTTGGCTGCTGAGTCATCGAGGCGAGATCCAGGAAAGCTGCCTAGTGACACCACCATAAACCCACAACATCAGCAAGGTCAGTCTTCTAGTTCCAAGAACACGCGACACGTGCCAATCAACAAGATCACCACTTTACGATCAGGTAAGTCCGTGGATAATAAGGTAGGGGCACCTCCACCGCAAGTTGATGGGGTGGTGGAGGATTGGGTAAGTGATGATGAAAGTGAGCCGGAAACCGACCAAACTAACCCAAAGTCAGTTGCAACCGAGTCTAGTAACCCTAGGACATCCAAAAAGGTAACCTTTAATGAATCTGGTAATAGGGTGATAGATAATGAAGTGGTTGAACAGAAAAAGTCGGTACCTTTTCCAAAAGCTTTAATTGAACCTAATCAGAAAACATCTAAACGGGGCCCACAACAAGATGAGATGTGGGATATTTTCAAACAAGTTAAAATCAATCTTCCCCTTTTAGATGCAATTAAGCAAATTCCGGCTTACGCAAAGTACTTGAAAGACATGTGCACTCAAAAACGGAATTACAAGATTCCGAAACAGCTTGACGCAAATGCAGATGTGAGTGCCATAATTTCAGGCATTTTGCCAAAGAAACTCCAAGATCCGGGGGCACCAATTATTTCAATTCAAGTTGGTGACTTTCAGATGACCCGTGCCCTTTTGGATCTTGGAGCGAGTGTGAGTATTTTACCGGGGAGCTTGTACGATCAGTACGACTTTGGACCCTTGAAGAAAGCCGACACTACGGTGATTTTGGCTGATTTGACCCCTAAGCTGCCCCGGGGAATTCTATCGGATGTTATAGTTAAAGTTAATGAATTTTTCTATCCGGTAGATTTCTTGGTCCTTGATTATGTGTCAGTTGAAAAAACTGCTCAGCCCACGGTAATTTTGGGTCGACCTTTTCTAGCTACTAGTCACTCACAAATTGATTGTAGGTCGGGTACCGTGGACATGACTTTTGGGAACCGCAAAATGCGGTTAAGTGTTTTTGGCAATGTGACTAACCCTCGGGAAGATGATGAATGCTTTCGGGCTGAAATCGTTGAAGGTCTTACACCTCCATTTTTCCCTTTTAATGAGGAGGATGGGACCCCCGAGGAGTTTGCTTTGTTTGGCAGGGGCTATGCAGATATGGTCAAGGAGATGGAAGCAGAGGATGAGAGCCAAGAGTTGATGGCTGTGAGAGACCAAAGACCACCATGGTCTATTCAAGTGGAGAGCTTACCGGAACATATCGACTCACAATTGAAGCCTTCACTCGAATCACCACCTTCTCTTGAACTTAAAGAACTTCCTAAACATTTGAAGTATAATTTTGTTGGTGAGAATAACACTCTTCCTGTTATTGTTTCTGCAGGTCTAACTAAGGAGCAAGAAGAGGAGTTGATGAAGGTGTTAGTGAAGCATCGGGCGGCTATTGGATGGACCATTGCAGATTTGAAGGGAATTAGTCCATCCATAGTCATGCACAAGATCATTACCGAGGAAGGAGCAAAGCCCGCGAGAGATGCGCAACGGAGGCTTAACCCGAATATGCGAGAGGTAGTCAAGAAGGAGGTACTCAAATGGCTGGATGCAGGTATTATCTATCCTATCTCCGATAGTTCATGGGTAAGTCCAACTCAAACCGTTCCTAAGAAAGCAGGAATTCAAATAGTAAGGAACGAGAAAGGTGAGGAAATAGCCACCCGACCGGTAACCGGGTGGCGAATTTGCATTGATTATAGGAAGTTGAATTCCGCAACTTCCAAAGACCATTTTCCTCTACCTTTCATTGACCAAATAATTGAGAAGTTGTCCGGTCAAAAGTTTTACTGTTTTCTAGACGGTTATTCGGGGTACAACCAAATTGCTATTCACCCCGATGACCAACAAAAGACCACTTTTACTTGTCCTTATGGCACCTTTGCGTTCCGGAGGATGCCATTCGGTTTGTGTAATGCCCCGGCCACTTTTCAAAGATGTATGATGGCTATTTTTTCTGATATGATCGGGGATTCACTTGAAATTTTCATGGACGATTTCTCAATTTTTGGTACATCGTTTGAGTCTTGTTTGAACCAATTAACACGAGTCTTAGAGCGTTGCATAGAAACCAATTTAGTGTTAAGTTGGGAGAAGAGCCATTTTATGGTTCAAGAGGGGATCGTGCTGGGGCACGTGGTGTCGAGTCGTGGGATTGAGGTTGATAGGGCAAAAATTAAAGTGATTTCAACTTTGCCTCCTCCCACGAATGTTAAGGGTATTAGGGCATTTTTAGGTCATGCCGGTTTTTATAGGAGGTTCATTAAAGATTTTAGCAAAATTACCAAACCTCTTTGCAAACTGTTGTTAAAAGATGAAGTTTTTGATTTTAATGATGAGTGTCTAAATTCTTTTAACACTTTGAAAAACAAACTAATTGAGGCACCAGTTTTGCAAGCACCCGATTGGTCCATACCTTTTGAGATTATGTGTGATGCCTCAGATTTTGCTGTTGGGGCGGTTTTGGGTCAAAGGGTAGATAAAAAACCGGTTGTGATCTATTATGCAAGTAAGACTTTAGATGGGGCTCAATTGAATTATACTACCACTGAAAAAGAATTACTTGCAGTTGTGTTTGCTCTTGATAAGTTCAGGTCATACATCTGGGGAAGCAAAGTGATAGTGTACTCGGACCACAGTGCGGTCCGGTACTTGATGGAAAAGAACGATGCCAAGCCGAGGCTCATTCGGTGGATCCTTTTGTTGCAGGAGTTTAATCTGGAGATTAGAGACAAGAAGGGTAGTGAGAATGTGGTGGCGGACCATTTGTCCCGATTGCCCCACATCGAAGTAGAGGATGATGAATGGAGCATCAATGAGACGTTCCCCGATGAACAATTGTTAAGTGTTTCTCATTTGCCTTGGTATGCTAACATTGTCAATTATTTGGCTGCAGGTACAATTCCGGAACATTGGCCCAGGAGAAAGAAGATACATTTGAAGTCTCAAGCACAGAAGTACATATGGGATGAACCGGATTTGTTCAAGGTAGGACCAGATCAAGTGATCCGGAGGTGCATACCAGAGTCGGAGGTACAGGCAGTGCTAGAGTTGGTTCACGCATCGGCATGTGGAGGTCACTTCAGTGGACACAAGACGGGCCACCGGGTTCTTTCATCCGGGTTGTTTTGGCCCACGCTTTTCAAGGATGCGTTTGAGTTCGTGAAGCATTGCACGAGATGTCAGCAGATGGGAAGCATCACAAAGCGTGATGAGATGCCTTTGCAACCAATTTTGGTTGTAGAGATTTTTGATGTTTGGGGCATAGATTTTATGGGCCCTTTCCCTAACTCGAATGGTTTTCTGTATATTTTAGTAGCTGTAGATTATGTTTCCAAATGGATAGAGGCCATAGCTACTAAGACCAATGACCATAGCGTAGTTTGCAAATTTGTCCAACAAAACATTTTTTCTAGGTTTGGAATCCCTCGTGTGATCATAAGTGATGGGGGGTCCCATTTCAAGAACTTTAAATTTGGCAAACTACTCAAGAAGTATGGCATAGACCACCGAATTGCAACCCCATATCATCCGCAAACAAGCGGTCAAGTGGAGGTTTCCAATCGGCAAATTAAAGAGATTTTACAGAAAACTGTGCGAATCGACCGCAAGGATTGGTCTTCCAAGTTGAATGACGCCTTGTGGGCGTATCGCACTGCTTTTAAAACGCCTATTGGAACCACTCCCTATCGGTTGGTCTATGGAAAGGGATGTCATTTACCTGTTGAGTTAGCTCACAGAGCATTATGGGCTGTTAAAGAAGTTAATTTGAGTTATGATGCTGCAGGTAGAGAAAGGAAGCTCCAGCTGGGAGAGTTAGAAGAACTACGCGATGAGGCGTATGAGAGTGCAGATGCATACAAGAACAAGATGAAGAAAGTGCATGATGCACGATTGAAGAAGATGGATTTCCAGGTAGGTCAAAAGGTTTGGTTATTTAACTCACGATTGAAGTTGTTTCCAGGTAAGCTGAAAAGCAAATGGACGGGGCCATTCCTCATCACAAGTGTGGGGGGGTATGGTAATTTCGAGATTGAAGACCTGGATGACCACCTGAAGCAGGTAGTTAATGGGCATAGGTTGAAGCCGTATTTGGACTCGGCAGACATTCACGGGCAAGTCGACAAAGACGATTACTTCTTGGCGCCCGCTTCTGAAAGCCCTGAAACGTGAAAGGGAAGTACGGTCTGGCTGAAGACCTTAAAAACTTAGCGCTAACTGGGAGGCAACCCAGCGGTTTGTTTTTCGTTTCATTTTCGTGTGTTTTTCGTAGTTTTGTTAGATTTTACGTTTTGGTGTGTTTTTCAGGAAATCGGGAAGCTCAGGAGTGAATTTGTGCCATATACTGCATTCCAGGTAAGTGTTAATCAAATTTTTGCAGTACACATGTTCGGTGGTGCAAAAGTGGTGTTGTTCCCAGAGATAGAAAATTTTTGAAGCTCTAAATTTTCAAAACTTTCTGCCAAAATAGGGCATGGGCGGTACGCCCAATGTGACCTTATCCTGGGCGGTACGCCCGAATTTTTTCTCAAATATTGTCAGATTTTAAGAAACCGGGCGGTACGCCCTAATCCATTCAGCTTTGGGCGGTACGCCCGGATTTTGGAACACGAAAAAATATAAAACTCGAGCGGCGGGTCTGTTTATCAAAACCCACCGCCAACCACCGCTCCACCCCCCGTTTCTCGCGACCATCAACCAACCACCACTACACACCTGTTACCCTACTCGACCACCACCGCCGCCGAGCATCACACGCCGTCGACGCCCACGGCAACCACCACACGAACACCGCTCCTATACACACCGCCGCGAACGACCCACCGACTGCCGCTGCGACGCCACCGAGCACTCCTACAACCATCACAATCCATTCCGAGCATTATCCTAGGTTCCGATTTTAGTTGTATTGGTTTAATTTTGTGCAGATTAGATTGTTTAGGGTTAGGTTAGTTTCGTTAAGTTTTCGATTAATTGATGCCGGTTACGAACCGATTATAGTGTGAGACGAGGTTGTCGGAGGGTGTAATAGTTTGGATTGATCGGGTTGCGACCGATTTTGTTTTTTTTGCGATCCGAATTGGGCGGCGTACCGCCTAGGTCTCCAACATTGGAGGTCGTACGCCCCAAATTTCAAATAGGGTTCCTGCGAGTTATATTGGGCGGCGTATCGCCCAAGTTACCCAAATTTAGGGCGGTACGCCCAAAATTGAAATTAGGGTTTCTGTTAACCAATTGGGCGGCGTACCGCCCCACATGCACCATTTTATGGGCGGTACGCCCAGGAACGATTTTCACAGAATTTTCAATTTTTTCCAAAAAATCCAATTTTTTGTCGTTTTTGATTTTCAGTTTTAGTTTTAGGTTTCTTTTTTGTTTAATTTTGCTTTTCTTTATAAAAATTTTGAAAAAAAACCAAAAAAATTAAAAAATCAAAAAATACAAAAATAGTTGGTGAAATGTGGAAATCAATTGCAGGAAGGCCCGGTTTTTATCATTTTTATTGTTATTGTGCTAACTCGTTTGAATCAGGATGTCGGACCAACCGGGCTCTAGTTCCGGGACACGCGGTCCCAAGAGGAGGCGGCGTGGAGATCCAGATGCTGCTGTTCCGGTCCCCCCATTCAGACGGAGGATCATAGGCTACTGGGGGCCGGAGATATTACCTGAGGCGGATGTTCCAGCACCGCCGGTCGCGAGGAGGAACCATCAGCACCACTCGCTGCTGAGGTTCGAGCACGGGTCGCATGAGGAGCGACAGATGAGGAGATTCGTGGCGATGCCGTTGCTACATCATCGTACGATTGACTGGGGATTGTTAGCTCAGATTGGGCAGCTGGAGAGGATTAGAGAGTTGGTGACTGAGAGATGGAGGAGGGCGTTGACCCCAGATGACCACCAGTATGTCGAGCTTACTGTGGAGTTCTTATCTACTTTCCAGGTGGGTCCTGGGAAGTTTGGCGACGGGAACGCCCTGACTTTTGCCTTAGGCCGTCGGACGCATCACATGAGTATTCCAGCGTTCGCGGTCTTGTCAGGGTTGTACACCCAGGAGGAGGCTGAGGCGCCAGAGTTTGCGGAGCTGCCGCGCGGGGTTTTCAGCCGAGCACACCCGCAGGGGGTGACTGACTTGCAGCTCGCCGCATTTTGGGATGAGATAGGAGCGGTTCCTTATTTGGACAGTGTGATCGAGTCACAGATCCGAGATCCTGTTATTAGATATATCCATAGGATCGTCGCGTGTACTATTCTCGGTCGCCGCTCTGGCGTCGAGAAGTGCACGAAGTTGGATTTGGTGGTGCTGCGATCGATTGTTGGAGGTCATGACCTCAACATTGCTGGGGTGTTGGTAGCATCATTTGCGCGGAGGAGGACGTCGGGCACGGGCGTACATCTGAGTATGGGGCCTTATGTGACGAGGTTGGCTAGGAGGTTAGGAGTGTTTGATCAGGGTAGGTATTTGGAGACGCATCTGACCATTGGGGCTGCGACATCACATTATGAGCTGGGAGATATGCGGTTGGCCAAGATGGTCACCATGACTGATCCACCGCAGTGGGAGGCGGTGCGAGATAGGGTTGTTGTAGGTGATGAGGCTGCTAGGGCTGCGAGGCAGCATAGGATCTTACATCAGGTTGAGAGGCCGCTGAGGCAGTAGACCAGAGAGACCGCCGAGGGCTGATCAGGTGACTCTAGAGATGGTGCAGGAGACGGTGTTGGATTATGTGGATGTGCGGTTTGAGAGGATAGAGAGGGCGATGCGCTGTATGATGACCCATCAGGGTATGCCTATCCCTGATTTCTTTCAGGAGCCTGAGGGAGGTGATGATGCTGGAGCTGGAGATGCTGGTGGATGATGATGATGATGCTGGATGAGGATGCTGGAGGTGACGAGGAGTAGGTGTTGTTCATGCTGTTATCACTGCCACTGCTGATCGGTTTTGTTTCTTCTTACCCTTGTACTTTTTGGTTATTTTGTTTTTACTATGATCATGGTCTGTATGATATTATACTATATGATAACTGGGGGTACTGTACGGGGTAACCGGTTGGGGTGGTTGTGATTTTCTTTTTGATTGTATATATATGTGCATGATGTGTTTGTTCTGTGGTAGCACCATGAATGAGATGTGATATCCATACATTACTTCTTCCATTCGATTTCTGGAATTCACGATCTGTGCGAGAGGGTGTTGGACGATTTCCGAGGAGCTTTTCATGATGATATCAGGGGAGTGTGTTCCAACTTGTACTTTTTATTTATTTATTTTCTTTTTATTTTTGCATTTTATCTTTATAATTATTTTTATTTTATCGTTCGTGTCTGTATATTCGTATGTGCGTGTCTCCTATCACATTGAGGGCAATGTCGATCTTAAGTGTGGGGAGGGGGACAGGACGTCAGTTTGAATAGTTTTTTAATTTTTAGGTAGTTGTGTTTATTTTGGAAAAAATACAAAATAAAAAAATTGAAAAATACAAAAATCCAAAAAGATTTTGTCAATTTTTTGAGTCATTTTAAGTTTAGTATTTTGAGTCAAATCTGTTTTTGGAAAATTGCCGGTACATGGAAAATGATAGTACAATTGGGAATCGATTTTCAGAAGTAAATTATAAAGAAAGAAAGGGAAAAGTGGTAAGAAAAGGAGAGAATGGAAAATGTATCTAATTTGTGATGTGTCGGTAGGCCCAGCTGATTTAGTAAAGCTTAATTATCCCATTGTGTTTATTTTGTATAAATATGTAATTAATTAATTTGCTAGTGGGTTCCCATTTTAGGAGGTAATAGTGAGGTTGAAACTGATGATTAGGAGGAAAAAGACCTTTTTAGATTAGAGACTTATATATCCTCAGAATAAATTGGCACGTTATGATCTTTTTGCGAAAGCAAATCCGAGAAATAACGGCGCCCCATTTTCCATCTTTTGAGCATATCAGGTAATAAATTGGTTAATGAATTAGAGTGAAGGGACAGAATACTCATGTATGAACTAAGGATAGTATCCCGTGGTAGAGTGCCTCTGATGATGTTCTGGATCTCGCGGGCAAAACACTCACGTATGATTTCGGGGGTAAGACCTTGTGAAAGAATGCCTCTGATGATGTCCGTTGGTAAGTATAGTTAAAATTAACCAACTATTAAAAAAAAATGAGAAAAAAAATGAGAAAAATAGAATGCAATTGTAGTCAAATAAATGCTCAAGCAACTTCATTATTCATTTAAATCCATCATTCTTGGGATATATGAGTATCTAGTTTAACTAGGGTGGGGAAAATATAAATAATACATCTTTATTACCCTTTACTTTGACCGAATTTGAGTCGGGATTAGATTGAGCTAGAATTTTCTTGTATGTGGGACACATTGGTAGGTTAATACAAATATTCGGTAATTTATATAAACACCTTGGGGGCTCAAAGATCAGTGGTTGGGTTTAGTCGGATAGAAATATCGGCAATTGCAATTAGTATATATGAATACATCTTGGAATGTGGATTGAAAAAGGTTGATAATTTGAAATGTTAAATAATTTGAAATTGATTTCCCGATTATGATTCCATGGCAGTTTTTCCGAGACGGAAAAAGTCAAGTGTGGGGATGTGATGTTAGTCCAATGTGTCGTCATTATTGTGCTTATTTTGCTATATTTAGTTATAATAATGATTGGATTATGTCGCATTTTCACGGGTTTTTGTGTTGTGACGTACCATGAGTTTAATGAGCTAAAAGTAGAGTTTTATGGGAAGAACTGGAAGCTGCTGGTACAGGGATCGAGAATCGAGCGGGAACGAGTGAAGACTTAGAAGAAATTGAAGAAAGTTCCTGAGATCCAGATCTGGGCGATACGCCCAGAAGTGAAGAAACCAGGGCGGTACGCCCTAAAGTTTAGAGAAGCGGCCGAAGATTTGCAATCCGGGCGGTACGCCCAGAATCCCCCATTTTGGGGCGGTACGCCCCGAATTGGTCGTCAGAAGTTTTAGATTAGGGTTTACTATTTAAACTTATTTGTGAAGTTTTTGTTATATCATCATCATTGTGCGACCAGAGCCTAGGTTTTCACGAATTTCTTCATTGTTTGTGAGGATTTGGAGGTTTTCAATCATTCGGTACGTTAATTTTATGCAATCTTTTATTACAATCATGTCTGTTTCATTAGCCATGTCCGGCTAATCACCACTAACCGCTTTTGGTGATTGGTTGGTGGATTCGTTCTATGATTAATCTATTGCTTAACTAGTTGTTCCGGAATACTTGCTACCGTTGAACACCTGCATGCGGAATTGTTAAATTTAACTAGTAATCTAGGGTTTTAGTGGTCCACTGTTTATTGATCTAGCACTTTCTTGCGGCAGGACTAATCAGCCCATTATGAAACTAGGTTATTAGGTCAAGGAAGCAATTGGGGGGCATGTCTATGTGTCACGGTTAAGTAATTAGGTTTTTCTAGATCGGTAGCCAACCAGGATCCAGAAGTGGTTAGATTTGTCTCATTTGAATTCAATTAAGTTTTTAGGTTAAAGTTCGTTAATTTGTTAGTTAAATCACCCAATCAATCAAAACAGCTAAGGGGCAAGTAGATAATTTTAGGTTAATCAGTAATTTAGTTTAATTTAATAATCAATTAGTCAATTTCCACATATTCCCTTGGTTCGATAACCCTAACTTACCACTACTACAAATCAATTTAGTTGGGGATTTGAAACGGCCTGACAAACCGTTATCAACTAGACCAGTTGTTGGTTATTTACTAGTTTGCCATTGTTAGGTTAGTACATATAGTTTGGTCTTTCACTTGTGAAAGGCATGCATGAGTGTATGTGAGAGAGAGAACATGAATCTTTGAAGTTGTGTGTGGTTCATGAACACTTGTTCATGAACCTAGCATGAGTGGTGTAGGTAAACATGTAATTATTCAACCTCATCTATGATTATCTCTACATTATCTTGCTCACTACATCTTCTATATTTTTCTCATCATCATCATCACATCTCAAACACCAAAGATGAAGATCCGGTCCTTTATGTTCTTCTTGGTGTATATTTGTTCTACAAAGACGAGTTACACAAAGTCTTCGATCCGCTTCCGCTGTGCCATCTGGGTTTGGCTTGGCTCACCAACCCCGGTTTCTACAGGAAAGTCTAAAACCATTTATTCATTTTTCAAAAGAAAGGATGAAGAAGCTCACAATGTTTGATCCGGATTGCATAATAGATGAATTCAGATCTCAAAGATCGTTGGGCTGACTTGTTATCATGCTTCCAGGTAATCTTCATTTGTCCGGAATATTTGAGATTTTAAGGTTGCTGCTGGGCTACTGTTTTACTTGCTGAAATTACTACAAGTCAACGGGGTGTAAGCCATTAATATTCATCGCGACAAATGGTGTACAAACAAGGTACACATGTAGAATAAAAATTATTCTTCTATTTCAGACTTGCTTCGCTATAAGCAGGTGTGTTTAGAAGTTGGCTGAAAATTAAAGAATGTGCACAAATTTGGATCTTTTTCTAAATTAAAGATATTTGTTTGCTATTGGTGGATTAAGTTCTAATTTTTGAAGATTCCTTGAGCCATTCTTGGTATGGTAAAAATAAAGGCAAAGTTAGAGCTTGTGACTTGTTGAGGTAATTTATTTGAAGTGGTACTTTCTATGAGTGATGCATCGGTTTAGTATTCACAAGACGGTTGAATTATGGAATTAGATCTCTAATTTGTCTTTGATCCTTTATCTTGTTTACCTTAACAACACTAAGGATGATGGTTCCATCCTTGAAGTAGTGTGCTTGTTATTTGTGGTAAACACCCTATGCACTTTAGTGCCTTGCGGAAAAGGCCGGAAGAATCAAAACTCTTTATCATAGGGGGAGCTTCACAAAGGGGAGAAGATAAGTGAAAGATTTGAAACCGTATGAAGATCTTCTTGAAGTCAAGTTGCAAGAATATAAGGGAACCGTTTGTCACACGAGTTGAGTTATTTATCCGTTTGTTCATCTACCAAATAGGGGGAGATTGTTGGGAATTTCCTAGTCCTTGAGTTTGAGATTTGGTTAGATGAAACTCAACGTACCACTTATCATCAACCGTTTGCATAACACGGTGAAGTTATGATGTGTTCGGAACGACTCAAACCGAAAGACATTCGCAGGCTAAGCAGTTTAGTAAATCAATTCAAACCCTAACTCTAGTGGTCATATGCATACAATCATGTCAACAATGGAATTGAATAGAAACACGCATCAATCAAGTAATCATAAACCAAGTATAGTAGCAAACATCAATTGATCATCAAATCAGTCTAGGTGGTAGCAATTATTTAGCCTACCACCATGAAAACAAACAAATCAAACACAAAGTCTGTAAATTCAATCATAAGCATGGTTTTAGGGTTCAACAATTAAAGAACAAGAATAATCAGAAAACCCGGATATGAAATCGACGTTGATTGCTTGACCCTTGATGTTTCCGAATGATTCCAGCCCTTCTCTCCTCTTGAAAATCGCCCCTATGATCTCTGAGATGGCCACCAGTCGAAAAGTCACGAATGAAAACCCTAAAAATCAATTTTATAGGCCAAATCCTTTTTCTGCGGGTTTTTAGGATGTAGGCGTATCGCCTACTGCCCTATTTCTCCCAGGCGATACGCCTAGGGCTTGCTACGCGACAAAACAGTCGGGTTTCACCGACTTTGACTTCCCTTGACTTTCCCGTCTATGCGTATCGCGTAGAGATACTCAAGTCCCAGGCGATACGCCTGGGACATCTTGTTCAGCACTTGTCCTTTATTTTTTTCTATTCTTTCACATCTCTCTCGCGGCCTCGGGAATTCACCAAACTCCTGTAAAACTTGTGAAAACATAAATAAAAGACTCAAGGACCAAACTTAACTAAAAACAGATAAAACCAAAGAAAACCAACTCAAACTTGACTCAAACACATAACAAAAGATAATGAAAAGGGGATGTGTTTGCAACACATCAAATATCCCCACACTGACTCTTTTTTCGTCCTCGAAAAATACTGCAACGGAATCATAACCAGGAAATTGACTCCTAAACATTCAACCTTTAAATTCACAGTCCACCAATCAATTCCACATTCCATAATGTATTAACACACTAGCTACGATTGCCGATATTTCTATCCGATTAAACCCAACCACCAACCTTTTCTTTCGCCCCCATGTGTTTATGAAATTACCAGATATAAGTTCAGTCGCAATGGATCCCACTAAAGAAAGTTCTAGTTCAACCTACTACCGAATCATATTCAGTCAAAGCAAAGGGTAATAATGATTTGAATTTATTTATTTTCTCCAACCCCCCTTAAACCAGATACTAGGATGTCCAAAGAATAACTATTTATTTATATGCAACTGTTTGAGCATTTATTCACTAAACTATCATTTTTTCTCTCTTTTTTCATTCTTTTTTTCTTTTCTCATTTTTTTTTTTAATAATTGGTTACTTTTACCTAAAATTACCAACGGACATCACCAGAGGTATTCTTCCACAAGGTCTTACCCCCGAAATCATACGTGAGTATTTTACCCGCGAGATCCGGAACATCATCAGAGGTACTTACCACGGGATACTATCCTTAGTTCGTACATGAGTAATTTGCCCCTTCACTCTAATTCATTAACCAGATTATTAACTACATGCTCATTGGAAATTCTAAGGACATAGGAGTATCTAGCCTAAAGCGGTCTCTTCCTTCCTAATCATCAGATTCAGAATTCCTATCACTCCTAAAATGGGAACCAACTAGCAGACTGATTAGCATATTTATACAACAATAAACACACAGGCTATTTAAACTACTCCTAGGTCAGCTGGGCCTACCAACACATCATAATCTAGTAATGTTTTCCATTCATACCATACTTATCACTTTTCCCAAATTAATTATTATTTAACATTCAAGCACAAATTAGACAGTCAATTCCCAGTTTTACCTATCATTTTCCATTTAATTGCAGCCAGAATCTCGGACATTTTTGAACAATTTTTTCAATTTTTTTTTTTTGGATTTTTCAATTTTTATATTTTTATGACTCAATAACACACCAAAAATAAAAGACTGACTAAGACTGACTCAATACGAAGGTATCCCATCCCCACACTTGAATCACACATTGCCCTCAATGTGGAATGGAACAAAAACAAATCAGAAATAAAATAAATAGAATAAAAGAAGTTGAAACGTGTTCACCTGAAACTCCAGAGACCCAGCACAGCAACCAACAACGATCCATCACGACTCCGGTAAACAGAAATAAAATAAAAATTTAAAGTTTGAAAATTTTTCTGACTTACCTCCTCCAGGCGTATCGCCTACAACCGTGCATCTCCCAGGCGATACGCCTGGAACTGCACACAACCGGCCTCTTCATAACTTGCAGGCGTATCGCCTATAACCTACCAACCGCCAGGCGATACGCTTGGAACGTGATTTCCAGAGAATTTTTGGAATTTGACCCCAAAAATTTTCTATCTCTTTTGCCTATACCAGCTCCTCTAGTGGAAAAACTCAGTCCAGAACTGCAATTTTGCCTGCACAACTCCCCTATTCCAAATCATGAATCTCCAGAATTATCTGCAAACACCAAAAACACAGAACCAAAAGACGCAACATGCACGAAAAATACAAATTGCATAAAATTAAAACACAACTACACAAATATACAACCCGGACACTGCATCAATTCAGCTCCTAAACTCTAAACAACCTCCAAATAGATTATCAGGAGGTTTAGATTTCACATCCTTCAACACCAACCTACCGGTAATTACCCGGTTTCGACCACCACAATTTCCTACCAGGGTCTTAACTTTCCAATGTTTATACCGACCCGGTAGAAATCTAATCCTACCCATGTAACTCACATCCGGGTCGTTTGGACAGATAAGCACCAGGAACCTCCCCACACTTGGTCTAAACACCATGTTCACTTCAAATTCACCTAAATCACCAAGTGTGGCCTTCCTACTCTCAAGCTTAACCACCACAACCTCATCACAAACTAAGGCATCCCCGGGTTCTACAGACGGGTCAACAAGCTCATCTAAATCAACTAAATCAACCAACCCCCCGGGGCCTTCCCCACACTTGGGCTCTACAACAACCTCAGTCTCACAATCCACCACACCGGGTTCTCCTAACGGGTTATCTAGCTCAATCTTATTTAACAAGTTATCCAAACCCCCAGGATCATCCCCACACTCATCCTCAAATGGATCTTCATCATCTAGCCTATTACCAAGCACTATTA
The DNA here is from genome assembly GCA_039602395.1 of Deinandra increscens subsp. villosa. Taxonomy (NCBI): domain Eukaryota; kingdom Viridiplantae; phylum Streptophyta; class Magnoliopsida; order Asterales; family Asteraceae; genus Deinandra; species Deinandra increscens. The sequence goes on along the minus strand of JBCNJP010000008.1, from coordinate 69,226,044 downwards.
GATCCATATAAGATTTAAAAGCCTCTAGAAGTTTCATAGCGACAGACAATTCAGATAGTTATTGTGAGTGGGTATGTGGCAGAAACAAATTATAAAATAAATAAATAAACTAATTCAGAAAAAATAAAACCTAACTACTAAACACAAGAAAAATAAATAGCTATACACAAAAACCTAGAAAAGACTCAAATTTCCTAGACGACCTAGTTAATCTTGCTATTGCCAAGTGTCCCCGGCAACGGCGCCAAAAACTTGATGTGTTCGGAACGACTCTAAAAATATAATAAATCCTAGATCTAATCCTAGACCTAGACACACCTAATTTTACCGAAAAACCTAAAACTAAACCGAACCCTAAGGCAAGTGTACCTGTCGGATCGTAGTAAAGCTAAGGAAGACCGGGAATATCGAACCCTAGAGACACTCTATAGACAAAACTAACTTAGGACCTAAGAAATGGAAATACTGAGTAATTTGGGGTTTTTGAATTGAGATTGGTTTTAACTAAATTAACTAACTAACTAACTAACTGACTATCAACTAATAACCGAAAGCAAGGACCTTCAGGAAAACAAACAATGATAGAGAGGCACCACCCAGACCTAGAATCCCAATCAACGCTAACTACCCTACTTGGCTATAACTACTCTGATGGCAGCTAATTCACCTTTTAAGTCCTTCTTAGCAAATGTTCCTAACGTTCGGACAGGAGTTCACCTTTCGGGTACATCCAACCTCAACTAGACCTAACCACCCTCGAAACAATCTTAGGCACCTTAAGCTAGCAGGAACTACCACTAATCAACACAACTGACACGGAATAGCAAGCTAACTAACTTCCTAGGGCATCACTCTCCCGATGGCGATGTGATCCTAATCCACTAGCCAACCCAACTACCCGACCTAGCTATCACCTTCCGGTTTGTCTAACTAGAGCAGCACACAAGAATTAGGGAATTCATCAAAATACTAAACTATGATAATCAAAACAGACAATCAAACCAATCGCAAACACACAGTCACGCAACCGATTACCCAACCCAAACCGAAAGACATTCGCAGGCTAAGCAGTTTAGTAAATCAATTCAAACCCTAACTCTAGTGGTCATATGCATACAATCATGTCAACAATGGAATTGAATAGAAACACGCATCAATCAAGTAATCATAAACCAAGTATAGTAGCAAACATCAATTGATCATCAAATCAGTCTAGGTGGTAGCAATTATTTAGCCTACCACCATGAAAACAAACAAATCAAACACAAAGTCTGTAAATTCAATCATAAGCATGGTTTTAGGGTTCAACAATTAAAGAACAAGAATAATCAGAAAAACCGGATATGAAATCGACGTTGATTGCTTGACCCTTGATGTTTCCGAATGATTCCAGCCCTTCTCTCCTCTTGAAAATCGCCCCTATGATCTCTGAGATCGGCCACCAGTAGAAAAGTCACGAATGAAAACCCTAAAAATCAATTTTATAGGCCAAATCCTTTTTCTGTGGGTTTTTAGGATGTAGGCGTATCGCCTACTGCCCTATTTCTCCCAGGCGATACGCCTAGGGCTTGCTACGCGACAAAACAGTCGGGTTTCACCGACTTTGACTTCCCTTGACTTTCCCGTCCATGCGTATCGTGTAGAGATACTCAAGTCCCAGGCGATACGCCTGGGACATCTTGTTCAGCACTTGTCCTTTATTTTTCTTCTATTCTTTCACATCTCTCTCGCGGCCTCGGGAATTCACCAAACTCCTGTAAAACTTGTGAAAACATAAATAAAAGACTCAAGGACCAAACTTAACTAAAAACAGATAAAACCAAAGAAAACCAACTCAAACTTGACTCAAACACATAACAAAAGATAATGAAAAGGGGATGTGTTTGCAACACATCAAGTTAATTACTCGAAGACTCTCACTAACAGACGACTTGGCATTAGTGACTTTATTATTTATTGTTGTATTATTTATGTCACTAGACTAGTTGTGTTATTTACTAGATTGCCCTTAGTCTTAGTTGGTTAGTTTATAATGTAAGTCTTTCTAATGTGAAAGACTAGCTTGATGAGTGTATTATTGAGAGAGCTTAGTCATGTATCTTTGAAGTTGTATGGGTTCATGAACCTAGCATGAGTGGTGTAGGTAAAATGTAATCAATCTTTCGTTTATATTTGATTATCTATTTATCTCGTTTATCACATCTTCTATTATTATCCTCCTCATCATCATCATCACATCTCAAACACCCAAGTTGAAGATCCGGTCCTTATGTTCTTCATAAGTGTTATATTTGTTCTACAAAGATGAGTTACACAAAGTCTCTGATCCGCTTCCGCTGTGCCATCGGGGTTTGGCTTGGCTCACCGACCCTGATTTCTACAATCGGAGTACCGGAGTTCGAGACATATTTCAAGAAATTCCAGATGATGATTGAGGTGGGGTCTGAGGAGGATGTGACAAGCTACAATGAGGCTGTGAGAAGGATCAAGTACAACACGTATCAACTAGCGAAAAAACAAGTGAGTAAGATCTTACGGCTACGGGACGCCGTGTGGGATGTAAAAAGAGTAGATGCGATGGAGACATTTAGGGCAGTGATGGCGGCAAAGTCCGGCAGAGCAAGGGTGACAGAAGTGTGGGAAAAACAGGTGGTGGAGCCAAGTATGAAGATTGTGAAGCAGTTCTTTGATGAAGAATAGGGTCTCAATCTATTATCATGTTTCTTTTTCTTTTTGAATCTTTCATAACTTATTTCTCACATACATGTCATCGATGTCTATTGAATAAAAAAGATATGAATAACGGTTTTATCCGGCTATGATCATAAGGATATTTTATGTACTGACTATAACTGCATTAATGATCGTTCTGCAACGCTTTTCTGAATTGAATTGAAATCATTTCCAAATCAAAATATTTTTATTTCCAAATTCCACTGGATTTTAGTGGAGAAATGTATTCTGTAACAGTAAAACAGTGATTTCAGATTTATCGAAATAAATAGATGTATCAAAGAAATAGAATTGGGTCGTACGTCAATTCCATCATATGGATTAACTACCTATATTAAAGATAGAAGCTAATTTAGTATACCAACTTGATTAGGATTTTGTTTTACACTACTATAAAATATAGAGTGTGGTAAGTAAGAGTTTGATTTCTTACTTACCATACTCTCGGATCTCATAGAATACCGCGGAATATAGTATCAAAGTTTTTGTTTTCTTTTAATTTCTAAGATTTTTGATATTTTTTATTATGATGTGTAATACTACAAAGTTGACGCTTTTATTGCGGCTCATAAAGTGCATATTTGCACACAGTAATTCCCAGCTACTACACGAATCACAAGTAACTCCACATATCTTTTACATGGACCATATTGTGCTAATTAAGGTATCTTTTACATGGACCATTTTTCATCCAAGTTATGCTTATTTGGCCGATAATAATCCTAATTACGAAAATTCCCCACAATAATCCGAATTACCAAGGTATTGGAATCTGTTGGACCCCCGTTAAATCAGCCACACCGTTAAAATAGAGGGGCCATTTATGTAATTCTTTAAACCTAAAAATACCCACTGAATTTTCACAAATAAAGGGGCAACTTTTGTCAATTTCTTTAATTTAATTCAAGCCCCACAATCACACAGATGTGGGGACGAGAGATCAAAGAAAGGAGCTTGAGCTCCGTTCGTTTTCCCGGCCGACCATGCGGCGGGTGGCGGTGCCTCAACAGCGACGAGCCCGATTCCACCTTAAATCTCCTCCTTTTCTTCTTCTATTGGTCGATCTAGGACCCTTGAGACCTTATCTGGTCGTGATCGGGAGAACAAGGCAGCAGAACAGTGGTTGCGGCTAGGGTTCCGCCACTAAACTGATTAGAGATTTGGACTCCCGAAATCCAGTTTAGCGAGCACAAAACTGCTACCCACCGTCACACCAGTTTACCGAGCACAAAACCCTAACCATCAAGTTTATCGGTGGTGATAGGGTTTAAAACACAAAGAAGGGGTGGTTTTGGGTGGATGGCGGTGGTTGACGACGGTGGTGCTAGAAGGGTCGCCGGATTGTGCTGAGGTTGGCCCGAGAACGTTACCAGAGGTTGCAGAGGGTTGTCTGATGGGTATTCATAAATTTCTTTTTTCCTAAATTAATAAAGTAAAAGAAATTACAAAATAGTCCCTCTATTTTACTAGTCCCTCAATTTTAAGAAGTTACAAAAACAATCCCTCGTCATATGCCACGTCAGCAAGGGACTAACGGGGTTAGAGAAAAGTTAACGGGGGTCCAACAGATTCCAATACCTTGATAATTCGGATTATTGTGAGGAATTTTCGTAATTGGGATTATTATCGGCCAAATAAGCATAACTTGGATTATTAAAATCCAATAAACCTAAAATAAAATCAAAATATTTATATTCACACTGTACTAGGGGTGTTTATCAGTTCGGTTTATTCGGTTTACTTGGTTCGGTTTATTCGATTTGAAGTTTTTTTTATATGACAATTATAACCGAACCGAACCGTATTGAAAATCTTACGGTGTTTATCAGTTCGGTTTAGGGTTTATTCGGTTTACTTGGTTCGGTTATTCGGTTTAAAGTTTTTTTATATGACATTCATAACCGAACCGAACCGTATTGAAAATCTTACAAACCGAATCAAATAAACCGTATTCAATACGGTTCAGTTTCGTTTCAGAAGCGAATAAACCGTATTTAAACCGATTAAACCGCATTCGATCACCAAATAACATATTATGCGTATTTTTTGCTAACAAAAATAAAAATAAATGAAAAACAAATATTTTTAACATATCCCTAGAGTTTAAAACAATAATACGATATACAACCAAAATACCTACAAACAAAGTACCTACAACCAAATACCCAAAACTAAAACACCTACAACCCAAATACCCACAACCAAAATACTTCAAACCAAAAATACCTACAACCAAAATACCCACAACCAAAACACCGATAGAGTAAACAAAAAACTTCAAAGGTTTCATGAAATAGGTCTTCCAACACATGAAGTGAACAAAAACAAACATTAAGAAGTTTCTTCAATCGACATCAACCGTTATCCTTCTCATGTCTACAAGAATAACAAAAACAAGTAAATAAAAAGATTAGATGTTAAACTAAAAAATATCATAAAAAGGATGTTGAGTAAAAATATAAATACAAATAAGTAAATGACCTTCTTCCAGTTTATCAAGGTTTTCAACATTTTTTTTGTAAGGCCCCATTCCCAATTTCACGTTTTAACATCGTTTTAAAAATCAGAGCTTGAAAATTTCATAACGTTTAAGTAAAACTTTCATCCATTACAAACCACATTTACAAAAGAGGGTGATCGACACCATTAACTCCTTAGTAATACTACAAAACATTCACATTACAAATCATCCGCATCTAGGTCCCAAAAGATGTGATGTTCGGTTCCATGATTCCATGATTCCATGATTCGCTCCTGACCCTTCTACTGCTAATTACCTGCTATCAACACTAGTAACACATTAGTATTGAATTAGGGCCATAAAACGTTAGTGTAAATACGAGAAAATCATCAGAAAAATGAAGTTCAAAACTGCACCCACCGTAGCTTACTCTGCCACCGTAAGCTACGCTGGGACAGCTAGCTTACGCTGGCTAAATTCTGAGCTACGGTGGGGTATTTGAGCTAGTGGCCACCGTAAGCTACGGTGGCACCGTAAGCTACGGTGGTCACAGCTCACATACTCCCTTTTCTCACATTTTGATCAATCCATGCCACTTTTTAGTGACCCAAACCCGTCATTTTGCACCTGTGATCATAATGTACACAAACACAACATCGTAATGGCCCTTTTTACAAGGTTAGCACCTAGCTATATCCAATAATTTAGTTATGGGTTCCCATTCCCAACCCATTTGACCCGTTAAAGCACCCTTAAGTTCTCAGCTTGCTTACAATCACACCACCTGCAAATTGCCATCATATTAAGGCCTTACCACCTGCAGGTGGTGCCAACTGCTCTATTCTTTTGGCGAGACAAACTTGAGGACTAGAACCTCATAGCTCCTCGAGTGTCCATTTGCTACAGCTCAACCCAAACGGGTCATCATTTACCGCAATTCCGCTTGATCCTACCTTGTGATCATTATCCTTACTCTTATTGCTATCAATTAAACTCATCACATCATTCATAATTTGACTCATAGATGCACAACTGTAATGTATAACCAAATTGTTGCACAAATGACTAACCGCTACGTGTTACCTTTAAGCTTTATTCTTGCCTTCCCTTTGATGACTTGTGCTTCCTCCCGCTTCACCTATTGACATTACCTTGTTAAGATTACCATATCACATTCTTGATTCACACAATCATCATACATATTCGTTCTACATTACATCGCAACTTAATTCATCAAAGATTCAGCTCATACACATAATCAAATCTTCATTCAAGCATTTCATCAAACACCTTATATGCATACTTGGTGTTCTACGAGTTTAGAAGCTTACATGCTTACATAACATCCATAATTCATCACATTACAATAATTTTCAGCTTTTGCACTAAACCAATTACTCATAACAGTTTGCTAGCTTGCATGGACCACAATTAGCCAACCCAAATCACCCATCCACCATGGATGTCGAAATCCATGAGGTGGGGTTTGACCTCCACCTCAACCTCTATAAATAACACACAAATTCAGTCATGCAAGCAGTAGTTTAGCTTCATCTAGGCACATAAGCACATAATAACACAGATTTCAACCTCAATTTGACCTTTAGAAGAAACTCATAAAAATCTCCATGTTCATGGAAGCACTTACTTGACAGAAATCATGAACTCTAAGGTGGAAATCAGAAAATAGAAGGCTTCCTATGCTTGAATTCGACCTCCTACACCAATTCCTCCAATCCTCTAGCTTCAATTTGAGATTTCTAGCAAGAACTAGGTTTTTCTCCCCACTCTCCCTCTCTGGTCGCGATTTACAGGTCTGGGTAATCCCAGACTTGTTTTATTCTCCCAATTTCACTTATGGTCCCTCTAGTTTCATATTTTATAAAATTTGGCCAAAACCCTTATTTACCCAATTAACCCTCTAACTTTCTCAATTCTTCTCATTTATTAATAAAGTTAACTTTTTAACTAGAAAACCCCGTTAACTAACCCGGAACCACCTTACTCCGCTTATTTCACCAATACTCAAATAAAGACGCAAATTAAATAATATGAGTTCAAGTTATTTCGAAACCGGGATGTTACAACTCCACCCCCCTTAAAGGGGTTTCGTCCTCGAAACAAGAAATACGTACCGGAACAAGTAGGGGTAGTATCTCTTCATCTCTTCCTCGGACTCCCACGTGGTGTCCGATCCCTTCCTATGCTCCCATTTCACTTTTACTTGCTCAATCTCTTTATTTCTCAACCGCTTAGTTTTACGGTCAAGTATTTCAATCGGCCTCTCCACATAATTCAGCTTGTCATCAACCACGATGTCATCCAAGGGCACATAGGCAGCCTCGTCAGCTAAACATTTCCTCAGATTAGCCACGTGGAATGTATTATGGATTCCACTCAATTCTTCAGGTAGTTCCAGTTGGTAAGCATTTTGACCCACTTTAGCAAGGACTTTAAAAGGTCCGATGAATCGTGGGCTCAATTTTCCCCTCTTACGAAATCTAATTACTCCCTTCCACGGGGTCACTTTTAACAGCACATGATCCCCCTTCTTGAACTCAATATCCCTACGCCTCTTATCAGCATAGGATTTCTGTCGATCCTGGGCGGTCTTTAAACGCGCTCTTATGATGTGAATCTTCTCGTTGGTAGCTTTGACCACCTCTTTATGGGCCAGCTCCCTTTGGCCCACTTCACCCCAACACAAGGGTGTTCTACACTTCCGCCCATAAAGTGCCTCATATGGGGACATTCCAATACTAGCATGATAGCTATTATTGTATGAGAACTCCACCAAAGGCAAATGAGTGTCCCAACTTCCTCCGAAATCCAACACACATGCTCGCAGCATATCCTCGAGTGTTTGGATTGTTCTCTCGCTTTGCCCATCGGTTTGAGGATGGTATGCGGTACTAAACAGTAACCGAGTACCCATACACTCCTGAAATTCCCGCCAAAATTTAGAAGTGAAGCGGGTGTCTCTATCCGACACGATTGACACCGGGACTCCGTGTCGCGATACGATCTCCTCCACATAGACATTCGCCATTCCTTCCGATGAATACGACTCACTAATAGGCAAGAAGTGTGCACTTTTAGTAAGTCGATCCACTATCACCCAAATAGCATCGAAATTCCTCCTTGTTTTTGGCAACTTTGTGAGCAAATCCATCGTGATATGCTCCCATTTCCATTCCGGTATCTCGAGTGGTTGCAGCTTACCATACGGCTTTTGATGTTCAGCTTTGACTTGAAGACAAGTCAAACATTTCTCCACGTATTTTACGATATCCCGCTTCATGCCCGGCCACCAATATTCGCGTTTTAGATCATGATACATTTTTGTGGCTCCCGGATGGATTGAATACCGAGACTTATGAGCCTCATCTAGGAGCAGCTCTTTTACCCCGCACGTGTTAGGAATCCATATCCGCCCAAAACGATATTTAAGACCATTGTCCTCGTGGACTAGGTCTTTCACCACCCCCTTTATCCGTTCTTTCTTCCAATTTTCTTCTTTCACCGCTTCCTCTTGTGCTTTCTTGATTGAATCAAGAATACTTGAGGTTATAACCAGCTTCATCGATTTCACCTTAATAGGTGTGTAATCTCCTTTTCTGCTTAAGGCATCCGCCACCACATTGGCCTTGCCCGGATGGTAATGAATCTCACAATCGTAGTCTTTGATCAGTTCTAACCACCTTCGTTGCCTCATGTTCAACTCCTTCTGATCAAACAAATATTTCAAGCTTTTGTGATCAGTATAGATGGTGCACGGAATGCCATATAAATAATGCCGCCATATTTTTAAGGCGAACACCACCGCTGCCAGCTCAAGATCATGAGTTGGATAATTAACCTCACTACTCTTTAACTGCCTCGATCCATAGGCTATCACTCTACCCCGCTGCATAAGTACACACCCCAAGCCGAGGTATGACGCATCCGAATATATCACCAAATCCTCTATCCCATCGGGTAAAGCTAACACGGGAGCATGAGTTAACTTTTCCTTCAAGGTCCGGAAAGACTCCTCTTGTTTTTCACCCCATTCAAATTTCACATCCTTCCGTGTAAGTCGAGTCAATGGCAAGGCTATTTTGGAGAAGTCTTGAATAAATCTCCTATAGTAGCCTGCCAATCCTAAGAAACTCCGGATTTCAGTCGGGTTCTTAGGTGTTCTCCATCCCGCTACTGCTTCGACCTTGGCAGGGTCTACTAATACCCCTTCAGCATTCACCACATGTCCCAAAAATTGTACCTCCCGTAACCAAAAGGCACACTTTGAGAACTTCGCATAGAGTTTCTCCCGCCTTAGAGTTTCCAACACCTCACGCAAGTGTTGGGCATGCTCCTCCTCACTCCGCGAATATACCAAGATATCATCAATAAACACAATAACGGATCGATCCAACATCGGCTTACACACGCGGTTCATGAGATCCATGAAAGCCGCTGGTGCATTAGTCAATCCGAAGGACATTACTAGGAACTCGTAATGCCCGTACCGCGTTCGAAAAGCTGTCTTTGGGACATCCTCCTCTCTCACCTTCAGCTGATGGTACCCCGATCTTAAATCGATCTTGGAGAACCAACTCGCCCCTTGTAACTGGTCAAACAGATCATCGATTCGGGGCAAGGGATATTTGTTCTTCACGGTCAGCTTATTCAGCTCACGGTAGTCTATACACATCCTTAGACTACCGTCTTTCTTCTTCACAAATAACACCGGTGCACCCCAAGGGGATACACTTGGCCGAATAAATCCCTTATCGAGCAATTCCTGCAGCTGCTTCATCAACTCTTGCATCTCTGTAGGGGCTAGCCGATACGGAGCCCGTGCCACCGGCTTTGCCCCGGGTACCAAATCGATCCGAAATTCCACATCCCTATCCGGTGGTATACCCGGAAGGTCTTCAGGAAATACGTCTAAGAATTCTTGCACAACAGGTACCGCTTCCGCTTTATTACTTTCACGTTCGGTATCCACCACATATGCCAGATAGGATTTACACCCATGTTGGATGTATTTCCTTGCCTCCATTACTGAACACAACGTGATCTCACTCTTCCTTTCTCCTTGCACCACAACCTGCTTCCCGCTCGGTGATATTAATTCAATCACCTTGCGGTTACACACCACTTTGGCTTGGTGTTTAGATAACCAATCCATTCCCACTATCACCTTGAATTCTCCCATCATCATTGGTATTAAATCAATAGAGTAATCTTCATCTTCTATAGAGATTTTACAATCACGATACACATCAAAAACTAAGACACTCTTATTATCCGCTATTTCTACTTCTAAGGGCACAGACAGCTTGTTAATAACAAAAGAAGGGTGACGAGTAAAATCATAAGAAACAAATGATCTACTCGCCCCCGTATCAAACAATACATAAGCAGGGATAGCATTGACAAGAAATATACCTGTCACTACCCCCGGATCAACTTTTCCTTCCTCCACAGTCAGCTGATAAGATCTTCCTCTCGCTCGAGGAATATCCGGCTTCACTCCGCTTTGGCCCGCCCCCGCACTCGGGTTTGGGCATTCGCTCTTCTTGTGACCCGTCTTTCCGCATCCAAAACATACCCTAGCCGGACTAGGGCATTGTGCTATACTATGCCCCGTCTTTCCACAACCATAACACTGCTTTGTTAAAAAGAAACATTCCCCCTTATGAGCTCTCCCGCAATGTGGGCAATCAGATAACCCACTCTTTTTATTTTCAGCTTTCTTGGGTGATTCATTCACCCTTGGCTTCTTGTTTGGGGTAGTACTGCTTTCTACCCCCCGCTTCTCACCCCTTTCCACCTGCTTTTTCAGTTCCAGTTCTCTCTCTCGACAAGCATTGATTAGCTCCTCAAGAGTTGCACATCGGGAAGCATTAATGAACTCCCTAAAATCGGCATTCAGCATGTTGTTAAACTGGAAAATCCTCTGCCTCTCAGTTCTCAATAACTCTTTACAGAATTTCACGCGATCCAGGAAGTAACTAATTACTTCCCCGATCGGTTGTCCCTTCTTCTGTCGAAACTGCATCAACTCTTCTTGTAATTTATTCGTTTCAGACTCGGGGCTATGATATAGTGAAAACACCGCTTTGAACTCTTCCCAAGTCATGGCCTTAATGGCCTCCTTCCCCTTCTCCTCCCTTGTCATATCCCACCAATCCTTCGCATGCGACCGGAGTTGACCAGTTGCAAACATCACTTGGTCCTCCGGTTCACAGTGACTCCGTTCGAAAACCGCTTCAATTTCCGCTAGCCATCGGTAACAGGCTATTGGATCTGCCTCACTAGTATATAGGGGAGGTTTACACGCCATATAATCCTTGTAAGTACACCTCCCCTTATCCTTCTTCCCGCTTCCTTCCGCCATAAGGTCATTCCTCATCGATTCCAGCTTCTTTTCCAATGCCTCCATCAAGGCATTTTCCATTTGACCCACATGGGTCCGGACCGCTGTTTCCACCGAGGTCTCAATCTCATCCGAGATCAGCTTCTTTACTTCTGCAATCATAGGCTCTGTAAGAGCCCCAGCTGGGTTGTTTTCATCCGCCATAGTAAACTGAAAGTTTACAATAGGTTAGCATCCTCATTACATACTTCCGCTTTTCAATCACTAAAAATTTTCAGCTCAGCCATTTAAAAATGATCCATACCGCACATTTCATCATTCAATATCACAATATATAATTTAAATCACTTACCGGGTCAGAAGATCGAACCTTGAACCGAACATCTTTCCCCATCACGAGCACTTGGTTTGAGTTCAAGTGCCCCCATGACACTTGAATCCCTCAAACCGTGGCTCTGATACCAACTTGTAAGGCCCCATTCCCAATTTCACGTTTTAACATCGTTTTAAAAATCAGAGCTTGAAAATTTCATAACGTTTAAGTAAAACTTTCATCCATTACAAACCACATTTACAAAAGAGGGTGATCGACACCATTAACTCCTTAGTAATACTACAAAACATTCACATTACAAATCATCCGCATCTAGGTCCCAAAAGATGTGATGTTCGGTTCCATGATTCCATGATTCCATGATTCGCTCCTGACCCTTCTACTGCTAATTACCTGCTATCAACACTAGTAACACATTAGTATTGAATTAGGGCCATAAAACGTTAGTGTAAATACGAGAAAATCATCAGAAAAATGAAGTTCAAAACTGCACCCACCGTAGCTTACTCTGCCACCGTAAGCTACGCTGGGACAGCTAGCTTACGCTGGCTAAATTCTGAGCTACGGTGGGGTATTTGAGCTAGTGGCCACCGTAAGCTACGGTGGCACCGTAAGCTACGGTGGTCACAGCTCACATACTCCCTTTTCTCACATTTTGATCAATCCATGCCACTTTTTAGTGACCCAAACCCGTCATTTTGCACCTGTGATCATAATGTACACAAACACAACATCGTAATGGCCCTTTTTACAAGGTTAGCACCTAGCTATATCCAATAATTTAGTTATGGGTTCCCATTCCCAACCCATTTGACCCGTTAAAGCACCCTTAAGTTCTCAGCTTGCTTACAATCACACCACCTGCAAATTGCCATCATATTAAGGCCTTACCACCTGCAGGTGGTGCCAACTGCTCTATTCTTTTGGCGAGACAAACTTGAGGACTAGAACCTCATAGCTCCTCGAGTGTCCATTTGCTACAGCTCAACCCAAACGGGTCATCATTTACCGCAATTCCGCTTGATCCTACCTTGTGATCATTATCCTTACTCTTATTGCTATCAATTAAACTCATCACATCATTCATAATTTGACTCATAGATGCACAACTGTAATGTATAACCAAATTGTTGCACAAATGACTAACCGCTACGTGTTACCTTTAAGCTTTATTCTTGCCTTCCCTTTGATGACTTGTGCTTCCTCCCGCTTCACCTATTGACATTACCTTGTTAAGATTACCATATCACATTCTTGATTCACACAATCATCATACATATTCGTTCTACATTACATCGCAACTTAATTCATCAAAGATTCAGCTCATACACATAATCAAATCTTCATTCAAGCATTTCATCAAACACCTTATATGCATACTTGGTGTTCTACGAGTTTAGAAGCTTACATGCTTACATAACATCCATAATTCATCACATTACAATAATTTTCAGCTTTTGCACTAAACCAATTACTCATAACAGTTTGCTAGCTTGCATGGACCACAATTAGCCAACCCAAATCACCCATCCACCATGGATGTCGAAATCCATGAGGTGGGGTTTGACCTCCACCTCAACCTCTATAAATAACACACAAATTCAGTCATGCAAGCAGTAGTTTAGCTTCATCTAGGCACATAAGCACATAATAACACAGATTTCAACCTCAATTTGACCTTTAGAAGAAACTCATAAAAATCTCCATGTTCATGGAAGCACTTACTTGACAGAAATCATGAACTCTAAGGTGGAAATCAGAAAATAGAAGGCTTCCTATGCTTGAATTCGACCTCCTACACCAATTCCTCCAATCCTCTAGCTTCAATTTGAGATTTCTAGCAAGAACTAGGTTTTTCTCCCCACTCTCCCTCTCTGGTCGCGATTTACAGGTCTGGGTAATCCCAGACTTGTTTTATTCTCCCAATTTCACTTATGGTCCCTCTAGTTTCATATTTTATAAAATTTGGCCAAAACCCTTATTTACCCAATTAACCCTCTAACTTTCTCAATTCTTCTCATTTATTAATAAAGTTAACTTTTTAACTAGAAAACCCCGTTAACTAACCCGGAACCACCTTACTCCGCTTATTTCACCAATACTCAAATAAAGACGCAAATTAAATAATATGAGTTCAAGTTATTTCGAAACCGGGATGTTACATTTTTCGACATTGCAATCAACACTATTTGAACGATGTTGGGTTTGAACTTAAGTGGGCTAAAGCGTTGATTATGTGGTTTTATAAATAAATAAAAAATATATGTATATAAATTTTAGTCAGTTTAAATGGATAACCGAATAAACCAAATAAACCGAAGTAAAACAAAACCCAAAACCATAATCAAACCGTAAACCGAATTCACAATTTAGATTAGGTTGAAAACCGAACCGTAAACCGAATTCACAATTCGGATCAGTTAATTTGGACATGGATATAGTTCAAATTTTCGGTTTATTTGGATTACTGTTAATTCTGCACACCCCTGCATTTTACACAAAAAGAAGATTTACAAAGAAAAAGTGGAGAGCAGTTAATAATTTACGATCAATATATATGGAGTTGTTCAAATAAAAATGTAATTTCGCTTCAAAATATACAAACGACATGGTGTTTAGATATTAATCAATGATGTTATTCGTTGATTTTATTTATGTTTTTTTTTAAAACATGGTATCATTTCTAAAATGGAAAACACCATCTATATATTAATTTCTAAACACCATATCCTTCTTACGCTTCTTACACGTAATTCCATTTCTACAATAACCCAAACCCATATATATATATATATATATATATATATATATATATATATATATATATATATATATAACACATGTTAGCCAGTACATAATAATACTTAAACAAATAACCTCACTTTTGCTCATCCGTAGATGATCATTATCATACGTACATGATCAACATAGAAAGTTTTGGAACATCAGCCTTGTAATACATCTTACAATCTCCCCTACGTAATACTATTGTTAGGATAAAATCAACTGGGAGTTCCGGTTGAGATGCCTAAGTGATAAGGAACCCGACTGGAGTTCAACTGGAAGTCGATTTGCTGATAAGACAAAGTGTTGAGGGTGAATGAAGATGAACGGAAAGCTTTGAGATCAAACGAAAGAAGTAGTTGACCCGGAAGAATACATGAACCGGAAGAAAGACATAGCCGGTTGAACGGGAGTTCCAGCCAGAAGGAGAGTTCACCAGGAAAATCAATTGTACTATCTTATTCTGTCTCACACAGAAAGTCATTAGTTGCAGGTCTGAATCACTAAAAGCAACATTTCTCCTCTGAAGATCAAGTCAAACTGTCCATCTACCAACATCGTCCAATAAAGTATGTTCCTTAGTTCTATGTCATTAATTCTGTTGTACTTAACGGTCTTAGATGACTTTATGGAAATCAAGGGCTCTCCTTGATTTCCGTTAGCACTATGTAAAGCTAGCCTTAGCGGTTCAAAAACACTTGAACAAATCGATCATAACTTGTATCTTGTAATCCGCTATTAAATTAATGCAATATAGTTCCGGGTTTATTCACTTACGTTCTTATATATTTGCAAACAACTTGTTTACACAAGCTTTGTCGAAGTAACACTAACAAACAACTAAGTAAGTGATTGAGTGAAGTTTACTTGTTTCCGCCTGGTTAAACTTATAAGTAATCGTATCTAAACTTCAACTTCTTTCCACCAATCTTTTGAAGCACCTTGATGAGAATCTAGCATGATAATCTCAATACACTCGTATAATCTCTTACGGTCTCCTTGTTTTGGGAGCGTCATTTTTCAATTGGTGGGTGTTTTGCCATGTACACTAACCTATAGCGGACATCAAGCAATGATTGGGATTGTCATGGACTGAACCAAGAGTTTCGCATGGAACTCATTTGGGATGTTTAATGGTCTTCTAGAATTGTCAGTGATATTTAAACTTTTAGGGTACTTGGTGAACGTGTGTTATAATTTTGTTAAAATGATTATGTTAGCCAAAACTCAATAATAGGTCACTTAGTTAAGTGTCAAAAGTTAAGGGGGGGGGGGGGGGTACAATGAGAAACTAGAATGAGGACTCAATGACTTCTTTAATCATCTGTTACCTCGATCTTTCTCATTGATACAATTGGTATAAATAGTTACAAGAGATATGGACATTTACATAATATATCCTTATAGATGGATCTTTACAATAACGTGTAACCTAGTCTAATATACCCCCCCCCCCCAGTCTAAGGAGAAGGTTGAAAAATGCTTATATTGGACCAAAAATCATCAAATAGTACCCGTGCATAGGATATATCTGGTCGGGTTAATGTAAGGTACTGTAGAGCACCGGCTAAGCTACGAAAGATGGTGGAATCGGCAATAGGATCACCTGTTGAAGCACCAAGTTTTCCTGCATTATCAATAGGTGTGTGACAAGGGTTACAATCTTCCAACTTTGCTTGTGCTAACATATCCCTGACATATTTCCGTTGACATAGAAATAGGCCCGAAGAGTCGTTACACGTAATTGATATCCCCAGAGAATATGAAAGTGCCCAAGGTCTTTCATAGAAAACTCTCAGCTCAAGTGTTTAATTATGAACTACATTAGAGTAGGTGATGAAGTAATCAAGATTATGTCATCAACATAAAGAAGCAGATAAGTTGTGTCTAGACAATGGTAATATATGAAAACTGGTACCAAGCTCGGGGTGCCTGCTTGAGACAATAAAGAGACCGTTCCATATGACGTACGTGATCGGGAAAGGATGGGTGCTGGAATCCCATTAGCTGATACATAGAAACAGTCTCTGATAGGTGACCATGTAGGAAATCATTCTTCACATCTAGCTGGAAAATAACGTAACGATTAGATAGAGCAAGAGTAAGAACCGTTCTAATCGTTACCAGTTTGATCACTATGCTAAACGTCTCGTCACAATCAATCCCCACCTGCTGAGATCTGCCATCACAAATAAGACGCGCTTTATAGTGCTCTAAAGAACCATCAGATTTAGTTTTATGTTTGAAAATCTAAATACATTGGATAATGTTCATATTAGTCTGCCTAGGTACAAGCTCCCATGTCTTATTGTCGATAAGTGCAGTAAACTCATCTGCCATAGCAGGGTACCAAACTGGGTTTTGAAGGGCTTAAGATACGTTACGAGGAAGGGGTTCGAAAGAGGAGGGGGATGTGGCACTAAGGTTGAGGGTTTGTTTAGGTTTAGAGATGCCCGGCATGCTTCAAGTGTGGATAGTGCGAGCTGGGGGTAGGGGAGGTGGTGGTGGAGAGGTAGGTGATGCGGGCGTGAAAGTTGAGGAAAAGGATGTGCTGGAGCTCACTGGTGAAGGAATGGGGCTGACAGGTTAGGATGGAGATTGTGTTTGGGTTGGTGATTGGGGCTGGGGCCTATGGGAATGATGGGGAGTGTTAGTTGGGCTAGCGACAAGAGATGGGACATGGAAGGCTCTAGGTGGGCAAAGGGGAGTTTGGATTTGGCCTAAAGGATAAGGGAAGGAGTTCCCTGAGCCCAAAGGTGAGGGCTAGAATCGGAGTCAGGAAAAGGTGGAAAAATTATAATTTGGAGGAGTGGGATTTTTAGATGAGAAGGGAAAAGATTATTCATTGAAAAATAACATGACGAAAAATGAGAATTTTCGGGGTGGCCAAATCATAGCATTTGCAACCCCTGTGATTGGAGGGTCACCCGAGAAAAATGCAAGGAGTGGACCGGTTTTCGGGTTTGTAATTTGTAGAGGACGGGAATAGTGGATAGCAGAGACAACAAACACCCTAAGGGGGGTGTAGGCGAGGCGAGAATGATAAAGCAGTGACGTTGAGTGGAATTAAAAATAAAATTTAGACAGAAGAATATTTGGAAGGTAAGTGGCCATTTGAAGAGCATGTGGCCAAAAAGAGGGTGGAACAGAGGCATGAACAAGGAGGGTGTGCATCATGTTATTGACGGTCTGAATCTGACGTTCTTCTTTGCCATTATGAGAAGAGGTGTAAGGATAAGAAAATATGAATTACATACCATTGTGAGAGCAGAATTTATCAAACGAGTTATTGTTATACTTTGTTTCATTGTCACATTGAAAACACTTAGTTTTCTTTTGGAATTTAGTTTGAACTAAAGAGTGAAAGTTGTGACAAATGGAGAAGATAGAAGATTTAGAGGTGAGAGGATATGTCCACAGGAGATTAGTACAATCATCTAAAACTAATATATAATATCGGTTACCTCCCGAGTTGGGTACCGGGAGGTCCAGAAGTCACTGTGAATTATATCAAATGGAGAAGCAAAAATGATAATGAATCATAAAAGGATAGTTTAACATGTCTGCCACATGTGATTGGAAAACTCTATGGGAAAAAATGCAACATTAATGTCATTAAATTTATTCGAAGTACGTAAAAAAGCAATGCTAGGATTTCCAAGACGGTAGTGCCATAAATCATGAGTGATAGCAGCAAAAGTAGAAGGTGGTGGAGAAACAACATAGGTGTATGGTAATGGGTAGAGTTCCCCGAAGCTATTGCATCAGAGGATAGGCACCTGCATCATAAAATCTTTCACAAGATAACCAAACTTATCAAATTCAATAGATATTATGTTGTCGTTTGTTAACCGACGAACATACACTAAATTTATAATTAAAGCAAGAGAAACAAACACATTATAAAGTTTGAAGGGTGGATAAGAAGAGTTTAAGGTGGTGTTGCCAAGGCCATGGATAGGAAGTTTGGAACCGTTACCTACAACAATGTGGTTCGGTCTGCCATTATCGATATAAAAAGAGAGTGTACCTGGTGTCTGTCATATGAGTCGTAGCTTTGATATTCAAATACCAGTTCTGATCCTGATTGAGTGTCATGGCATTGAAAGACTGGTCCAGCGTAGTAGGGGTGTATGGGATATGGGTGGGAAGGGCAGTTTTAGCCAATTAGATAGCATGGTACGTATGGATCAAGGAAATTAATCTCTATGGATTGCTTGAAATTAATTAGAGGGGATAGAGTGGTGGCTGTAGATTGTTGAAAAAATCATTCCTATTGATTGTGTGGACAGGAGGAGACGAAGGTTATCGGCAGAGTGGTGACTGTAGATTGCAAGAACTTGGTGAAGATGGCAATGATATGGTAGATTTAGGGAAGAAGGCTGCCGGCAGGTAGAAGGGAAAAGAAAAAAATTAGGGTTTACTAATCAGTTATCTATATTTGTTTCAAGTTATGTGTTTGAAGAAGCATTTAGTGAGGGTTGTAGGCATAAATGTATGTGTTTTTATTTCTAAATGGGGTTCTGTTTGTTTGTTAACCAATTTGGTTGTATCAAACATCAAATGGTTGTATTCATGTTTTTTAACTATTAGGTTGCATTATCTGATAATATATATTTATGTGTTTGATAAAGTGTGTATGCATTTTTTTCCTTCAAAGGGGTCTTCTTTTCGTTCTCTAAACTATCATCGTCTTTTGAATGTTGATCGCCAGGTTGCTAAGGTATATATGTTTATTGATTTATTTTTTCTTTATCTCATAATCTAACATAACCCTGTTTTTTTCCTATCACTACAAGAAAAATGAGCCATGGTGGCGAGTATTTAGGTGACGACCCAGATTGCCACTAAAGGTTTGGTTTTGATTGCGATATATCGCTATTGAAGGGTCCCCGATAAAAAAATGAAATTCTCAGCTACACTGGCGACTTGTCCGTTGTCACCACTCGCCACCGTAGGTGAATCAGGAAAGTTGACGCGTTTTTTTAGCATTTACTTTGTATTTCATATACTTAAAAAGTTGAAGATTCTGATCTTATAATTGAACCTAACCCTAATTTCAACTCAATTCCATTTTGTAAGTACTTACATCTAAAGAAGACGAAGATGCTAATCTTAAAATGTGGGTTTCTTGAATTATGAAGAGAATCAACAAACATATTTGGAGTTCAAAAAATCTAATGGTTTTATGATAGAAATGTGTTTTGATTTCGTTTTGGTGGAAATTATGGAAGTCTATGTTTAGATCCATTATCATAGTGATTGTATTCAGGGTGGAGCCATAATAAAGTCGTTTAATAATGTATGTCAATCTAAAGTGGTATGACCAAATTGTAAGTTTCATTAATGCTACTTATTTTGGATATCAAGAATTACTTCATCATCTCAAAACTCCATCGTTTGTTACTCAACGATACATCTTTTAACTTTTTTTATTAATGTTAGCCAATAGTTATGATTTTTTTGCTTTTTAGATTTCGCAATTTTAATATTGCAGGTTTGCTCATCTTTCTCTTGACAAATGAGTTTCCTAGTTCATATATTAGTGAAGTTTGCATAATCCACAAAATGAAAACATAATTTTAAAAGCAAAAATCCTCAAAACTAGATTGGACATTGGATATGCTTAAAATCCCCATTGTTTCTTAAATCTTTTTACTTTAATATGCAGGAACAAAAACTTGTTCAAAATGGCTCTCTAGGATTTAGACTATGAGCCCAAGTTTGGTTTGCTTTAGAATTTAAATAGATAATTTACTGACTTTCACTAATCTTAGATATGGAACTATCACAATGTACCATGAGTATCCAAATTTGTCATCTTTAGCTAATATGGACCAGTGTAATATAGTATTCCATCAATTTGAAGTTTAGACAAACACTTCTTGCTAATGTGGCCAAGGCGACAATGCCACAAGTACGAAAGATTAAAGTCAGACTTAGTTTTTTTGGTGAGAACTTTCTATACAGAACTGTCACATGAACTGCTTATTTCAATTTCATAAATACCATAATCAGAACGTGCCTCAAAATTAAACATGTCATTAAAAAAGCATGAAGTTATCGTTATCAAACAACTATTAAAAACCTTGTTCATGTAAACAAAAACTGAAATAAAGTTCCTAGTTAAACTAGGTAGAAAGCAGACGAGGCTTTGTGGTTGTTTCTGGAATGAAGGTTTTTTAATCAGATCTCAGCTAATTTTTTTGATCATAATTTATGTTTTTGCTTCATCGATACATGGTTTGACACTGATTATTTTGATCTGTTGATGTTTGGGTTTATCGATAATGTGTATTTCTTTTCTTATGATTTGTTGGTTCAGGAATCTGAGTGACTGTTTTCGCTGTGGTGATTCTGTTTTCTTGGTTTTATGCTGCTATGATGGTACTCTTTTGTTGCTTTGAGCCTACTTTGTCCATGATAATCATTTGATGGCTACAAATATCTAAATGGTAGTTTGTAACTGTTGAATAGGGCTATGATGATTAATCTGAATTGGGGTTCGAATGAGATTTTGGTTTATTTTGACGTGTCAATAACTTTTACTGCCATTTAACCATACATTAGCCTCCTTTTGTAAACTTCTATGATGATCTAAGCATGATAAGTTATTCATGCATGTTGAATACTTCCTATTGATCCATGTGGAATAAGCCAGTAGCTTTTTGCCACATGGTGATTTCAAATGATGCCATGTGGCATTAATAAGAAATATATATTTTTGTTTATCATCGAAACACGACACATTTAACAGATGATCTGGTGATGTAATAGGTATAATATACACAATTATTTTTTTAGGTCGTAGGCTCAATATTTGAAGTGTTACGGACTTACGGTATTTACGTTTTTTGTTTATGTTATTTTTTACATAACGTTATAGCAATGCAAGTATTTTATGAGTCTGTGTTATTCATGCGGCAACACGTGGGTTTGCGATTCCAAAAACAATAAATTTACTACATGATTTGGTGGTTTGAATCGTTTTTAATACATTTTTTTAATTTTAGTTTATATTTTGTTGCTTTTAATTTGTTTAAGTGTTTTAGTTCGTCTGGTAATTTTTATTATCTTTATTTTACATATATTTTATTTTTTAAAATCTTTTTTATAAGGTTTTATTAGTTTTGTTAGATTTGACTAATCTTCTTATTTTAACATCATTGTGTATTTTTTTTGTATTTTCATTTTTAACGTTGCGTTTTAGCAATGTCAATATTTTGTGTACCAACATCATTTTTATGTACTAGCATTATTCCCGCGAGAACACCTGGCTAGTAAATCTTTTAAATATATTATAAGTTAAGATATAAAAGTTTGCATGAAGATGAAGATAAGGATGCCTTAATTGTATGTAATTACTAACTTTTAATGTGTAAGATTTCATGTCTATGTAAGTTTGGATTTTAGGCGCTATAAAAAGAAGTCCAATAACAGTTAAATCCTCACCCAACAGTTAACTGTAAGTACGTGATCGAAAGTTAATCAATTCAAGATGGAACACTCGACAATCACCATCGCAGCACCTCCTAGTAAACAAAAGATTGTGGTGATCATGGGAGCAACCGGCGCCGGAAAATCACGACTCTCAGTCGACCTCGCTACTCGATTTCTCAACAACTCTGAGATCATCAATTGCGACAAAATGCAAGTGTACATTGGACTTGATATTACCACCAACAAAATCTCAATGCAAGATCGGTTCAATGTCCCCCATCACCTTCTCGGGGTGGTTGACCCGACGAAATCCGAGATCACTCCATCGGATTTCCGGAACCTTGCGTCGGAAGTCATATCTGACGTAAGATCCCGTCGTGGATTGCCTCTTGTCGTTGGCGGGTCAACTTCTTTAATCCACTCCCTTGTTACAAAATGTTACGACCCGAAATCGGACGTGTTCACCGGGCCTAACCCGGATCCGATTAGCTCGGAGCTTCGTTACGATTGTTGTTTCGTTTGGGTCGACGTATCGTTACCGGTCTTAAACCAATATCTATCGAAGCGGGTCGACGAAATGCTGGATTCGGGTATGTTTGATGAGCTGGAAGAGTTCTTGGGGTCTGGGGAATATAAGAGCGTGAACCGGGCCGGTTTAGGTCAGGCGATCGGAGTACCGGAGTTCGAGACCTATTTCAAGAAATTCCAAGCGATGGATAAGGTGGGGTCTGAGGAGGATGTGTCGACGGGCCAAATGGAAGCATACAATGAGGCTATTAGAAGGATCAAGTACAACACGTATCAACTAGCGAAAAAACAAGTGAGTAAGATCCTACGGCTGAGGGACGCCGGGTGGGATGTAAAGAGAGTAGATGCGACCGAGGCGTTTAGGACAGTGTTGGCGGCGGAGTCCAGCGGAGCAAGGGTGGCGGAAGTGTGGAAAAAACAGGTAGTGGAGCCAAGCGTGAAGATTGTGAAGCAGTTCTTTGATGAAGAATAGGGTTTCTTCAAATTGATTGTCAAACTAGTAGTAAGATACAACGAATTATTCAACTTATCATGTTTCTTTCTATTTTTTTTTTTTTAATCTTTCGTATCTTACTTCTCACATGTATTTCATGCATGGCTATTGAATAAAAAAACATCAATAACGGTTTTATCCGGATATGATGATAAGAAAAATCTTCTATGTACCGACTATAACTGCATTAACTACTTCTACAATTAATGCATGCTTTTATATTTTTATTATGTTTAATACTATAATTTTTATTAATATTTGTTATTACTTCAATTATTAAAAAATATATGTATGTCGATATGTGTATGTATGTGTATATGAGCGTAATATGTACAATTATACCAATGGTATTTATATATAGGTTTATATCTACGTGACTATATGTATGTATATATAAACGTATATTAAGTTTATTTGTATTATTTTTGTATGTATATATGCGGTTCGATATCGTATGATTATGTGTATGTATGGCTGCGTGTATGCACGTAATCGTATAAATAGACTTACAAAATACAAATCTAAACCTCAAGTATCGGCCTAAATGGGAGGCACAAAACTTAAACGGGAGCTCTATACCTCACATACCGGACTATGTGTGACAAATATTTTATATGTACGTGACGATTCCCACCCGAACAATAGCCAAAGTAAAATTAAACATCTATACCTTACGTATAGAGCTATATGTCATGTATAAAACAGGTAAATTTAAAAAAAATTAGATGTCCCTATCATAATCCTCCTATTATCATCATAAGAAACTTTTATGTACCTACTATAATTGCATTAACTACTAATACAATTAAATGCATGCTTTTGTTTTTTTCTAAAGCTAAATTTTACTCCCAAAATAACAACATACTATATATATAGACAACCTAAATTATCGTCATAAGAAACTTTTATGTACCAACTATAATTGCATTAACTACTCATACAATTAAATGCATGGTTTTATTTTTTCTAAAGCAAATTTTACTCCCAAAATAATAACGTACTATATAGACAACCCAAAAAAAAGAATAATAATAATAACTACAAATTGATTGCAACATTCCCAGCCGATTTTATAATCATTAGACTGAGGGATTCTGTAACCAAATAGTGGAACTCTCCTTACATGTTTCGTAGGTTGTTCGATCAACTTAGTCTTTGTTTTCTTTAATTTCCAAGATTTTGGATATTTTTATTTTAATGTGTAATACTACAAAGCTGACGTTTTTATTGGGGTTATTGGATTTTAATAATATGAATTAAGCTCTATTGGCAGATAATAATACGAATTCAGGAATTTCCTTACAATAATACGAATTCGTCACTTAGGTGTAAAAAATGATACACCGTTAGTTTTTCACTAACGGTGTTAATTTTTGCTGACTGGACTGATGACGTGTCATGCCACGTGGCATGTTTAACCAATTTTTTAAAGGGTTATTGGATTTTAATAATATGAATTAAGCTCTATTGGCGGATAATAATACGAATTCAGGAATTTCTCTACAATAATACGAATTCGTCACTTAGGTGTCAAAAATGATAAATCGTTAGTTTTTCATGCCACGTGGCATGTTTAACCACCATAACCTGTTCGCCGGCACCACCATAACCTGTTTGTCGGTGACCACCAGAATCCGCCACTACCGCCCCATTCTTCGGCTCCGACAAAATCGTCCTCTGGCCACCACCATAACCTGTTTGTCGGTGGTGGCCAGAGGAAGACGATGATTAGATTTTTAGGTTTTTTTTTTCTTTTTTTTATATTAACCCCACATTTTTGAAGGTATTACAGAAATAGTCCCTCATTTTAAAAACCTAGTTAAACATGCCACGTCATCAGTCCACATCAGCAAAACTTAACACCGTTAGTGAAAAACTAACGGTGTATCATTTTTGACACCTAAGTGACGAATTCGTATTATTGTAGAGAAATTCCTGAATTCGTATTATTATCCGCCAATAGAGCTTAATTCATATTATTAAAATCCAATAACTCTTTAAAAAATTGGTTAAACATGCCACGTGGCATGACACGTCATCAGTCCAGTCAGCAAAAATTAACACCGTTAGTGAAAAACTAACGGTGTATCATTTTTTACACCTAAGTGACGAATTCGTATTATTGTAAGGAAATTCCTGAATTCGTATTATTATCCGCCAATAGAGCTTAGTTCATATTATTAAAATCCAATAACCCTTTTTATTGCAGCTCATAAAGTGCATATTTAAAAGAGATTAAAAGTTGGATGTTATCAAAGTATAAGGGGCCGCCTATTGATTGGAATATATGATCCAAATTCTTGTTGTAAGTTCCTTTGGTGTTAATTTGTTTGGGGTTCCCTAGCTCCTTGCTAGGGGCCCTTCGGTTTTTTTAATGAAGTTGCCGTTAAAAAAAAAAGGCATCAATTACCAGCCACTCCACATATCTTTTACATGTACTATTTTTCATAAATCAATTACAAGGAGGTGTAATATCATTGTGCTTAAGGTGTCTTAAACCAAGAAATTAAAATGACTCAAGTTTATAAAATAAAATCGAAATATTTATATTCACACTCTACGCAAGAAAAGATTGTATTACAAAGAAAAAGTGGAGAGGAGTTAATAATTTTCGATTAATATATATATATATATATATATATATATATATATATATATATAGAGAGAGAGAGAGAGAGAGAAAGGATAAAATGAAAACCCACTTGAGTTGGAAAAACTATGAAAACTTTTCAAAAAAGGAGTAAAAAATTCGTTTTTTTTTCTAAATTTTTTTATGGTGGTTCTCTATGTTATAGAGCTCCCCTTTATTGAAAAAAAATCAAAAAAACGCCTACTCGATTTTTTTAAAAAAATTCTCAAAAAATCGTTTTTTTGCATATACTTAGTATCTCGGCCAAAACGGGGGTAAAAAATCGTGTTTTTATTTTCATATATTTTTTTATACATTCTACATCCCATTTTAATACTTTTGGTGAAAAAAATCAAAAAAGCGCCTAGGAAATATTTTTATAAAAAATAATTAGTGTTTTATTTACATACGTAAAAAGCGAAATTTACATATGTAACTGGGCTTTTTTCACATATGTAACGTGAAAAATTCCAGATTTTGGAAATTTTTTTTAAAAAAAAACCTAGGCGTTTTTTTGATTTTTTTTTCACCATGGGGATCGATATAAGGCAAAGAATCACTAAAAAAATTTGAAAAAAAAAAACTTTTTGGCCTCGTTTTTGAAGAGTTTCCATGGTTTTTCCAACTCAAGTGGGTTTTCAATATATCCTTACCCTATATATATATATATATATATATATATATATATATATATATATATATATATATATATATATATAGGGGAAGGATCCTGCGAAAACACCCTTTTTTGTGAGAACTGCGTAAACAAATCTTAAAACCTACATAACTTTTTCATACGTTAATATTTTTTTTAAAAATTTGCACCAAAAGTCTTAAAATTATATTATCTTTAATCCTATAAAAGTTTTAAAAAACTTAACGCTTTTTTTATTTTTTTTAAATATTTTTTTGTGTGGTGCACATGTGCATCACAAAAATAACTCATACTTTTAGTATGAGTTAATATTTTGTTTTTCTTAGTCGCACCATATGCAATATATTTTCATCATTTTTTTGCGTTTTTGTTGAATGATGCACATGTGCATCATACCAAAAAAAAAAACACTCATACATGTGATATACATTAATAGTTTAAAAAAATTACACCCTAAATCTTATAGTTGTGTTATCTTTAGATTTAAAGAAAAAATAGCATTTTATAACTTTTTTTAATTATATGATGCACATGTGCATCACACGGGAAAAAAACGTTCAGTTTTTTTTTTAATATTTTGCTCCAGATTTAAAGATAACGTAATTCTAAGACTTTTGGCGCAAATTTTATGAAAAATCGTTAACGTATGAAAAAATTACGTGAGTTTTAATATGTGTTTTCGCAGTTTTCACAAAAAGATGTGTTTTCGCAGGATCCTAACCCTATATATATATATATATATATATATATATATATATATATATATATATAGGGTGAGGTTCATTGTAGACACTTTCACATGTGAAATAGCTCTTTTTCACATGTGAAATGCTCTGAACAATTAGAAAAAGGAAAAAAAGGAAAAAATGAAATTATCACAACCACTAGATCAAGAGATCTAATGGTGAAATAGGGTGTCTACATGTCTACACTTATGAGGGTGTCTACAATGAACTTTTCACTATATATATATATATATATAGCCACATGTTTATTACATGTATCCCCCCCCTCCCATTAATTGTAGTGGTCCCCCCCCTGAAATTTGTGGTTGAGATTTAGTTCTCAAAAGTTCTCAAAATAAAAAGTTCTCATTTGAACTTAACCCTATATATATATATATATATATATATATATATATATATATATATATATATAGAGAGAGAGAGAGAGAGGAGTTAATAAAAATGTAATTTTACATAAATATATAAAAACAAAATGGTGTTTGGATATTAATGAATGATCTTATTCCACTACGTCAAAATTCACCTTTAGCCACGAAAAAAACCGTGATCAAAGGTGTTTTGTCACGTTTTTTTTTTCATTTCAATCGATACCAAAGGTCCCGTCACCTTATGTATCTTACGGCCACGTTACAATATCAGTGGCTAGTGGCTGAAGCCACCTAGAAGCGTGGCTAAAGGGTACCAATATTTGTTGTTCTAATCAAACAATTCTTCTGGAAAGCGTGGCCAAAGGGTCCCAACAACCACATGTGTCTGTTTAACGTGGCCTTTGGTATTATATGGTCACATATATTTGTGTTTTAGCCACATACATAATAAAAATTCGTGGCAAAAGGGTTGCTGAAATCATACATTTTGTCCCAATATGCGTGGCCAAAGGGTAGCAACGACAACGTTAAAATATCAAAAGCGTGGCCTTTGGTATTATATGGTCACGTATATTTGTGTTTTAGCCATATATGTTTAAAAAACGTGGCCAAAAATGGGTTGCTGAAATTATAAGTTTTGTCCTACTACGCGTGGCCAAAGGATGGCAATGGCCACGTTAAATTTAACTAGTGTGGCCTTTGGTATTATATGGTCACGTATATTTATGTTTTAGCCACATATGTTATAAAAAACGTGGCTAAATGTATGAAATGTGTTGCTGAAATCATACATTTTGTCCCAATACGTGTTGCCAAAGGGTGGCAACGGCCACATTAAAATATAAAAAGCGTGGTCATTGGTATTATATGGTCACGTATATTTGTGTTTTAGCCACATATATTTGGAAAAAAAAAAGTGGCCAAAAGGTAGTTGAAATCAGATAATTTGTCCCAATACGCGTGGCCAAATGGTGGCAACGACCACGTTAAAATATAAAAAGTGTAGCCTTTGGTATTATATGGTCACGTGTATTTTTGTTTTAGCCATATATATTTGGAAGAAAAAAAAGTGGCCAAAGGGTAGTTAAAATCAGATATTTTGTCCCAATACGTGTGACCAAAGGGTGGCAACGGCCACGTTAAAATATAAAAAGTGTGGCCTTTGATATTATATATATGGTCAAATTTATTTTCTTAATTACAATTAATTATACTGCCTATTAATTAATATAGAGAAACCTTAAATCATATTATAATTAAAAATTAATGTATATACACTAATAAAATGTTGTTCAGAAAATAACATACACTAATCAAAGTTTAGTTTCTATAATAAATTAATTATAATTTCTTGCCCGTGCTCATCAGCTGCTTCTACTGGATCCGTGTACTAAGTTTTCTGTTTATCAGATCTTGACTCAGCTGGTTTGGTGTTAAGTACACTTTCGACATCTTTTTCCGATCATTATTTACCTGGAAACATAACAAATAAAGCCAATCAGATCGATATATATATATATAGTTAATTAATTAGCGGATACGATTAATTAATGTATTAATTACTTGTGGTTGTTCCAGTACTTTTTGAACCATAGAATGATCAACCGGCTGTGATTTATCTGATGTGTTATTAGAATGAAGGATCATTTGGTTCATCGGCCATGCAATAATATATTTATTTTCAACCTCCGAAAGCATTATTTTATCATCTAATGGGAATGGTAAATATGTTGCACCCTTATTGACCTGATAAGCTGTAATTCTATGGCAACCAGGAGGTAATGGACTTCCATGAATCTTCTCATCTTTTTCTTTTGGTAATAATTTATCCATTCCCACGACGTTCAGTGGATTCCCCTCCATGTGCAATGTCGCAGTTTGGCACCCCTGATCATAAGTGACATAATAATAATATTAATTATAGTATATATATATATATATATATATATATATATTGTCAAAAAATTGAATAAAAAATTGTGGTATATACTAATATATATACCTCTGGGATTACTGGCTGATCGATAGGAGCTGCAATGGCATCATAATTATTTGGTTTTTTCAACTGATCACTCTTCTTAGGAGGTACTTCACGAGCTGCAGATTTTACTGATTTTGCATGTCTCTTATTGTTTTCCTAAATTGACACCATGTAATTAACTGATTAGTAACATATATATTAATTAACAATAACGTCAAAGCTATTTGTCAAATCCTTAATTATATATACCACTTCCTGCTCTGATGCCCTAGCTGCTGCTTCAGTACTTCTTTGTCTCTTTTTTCCTTAAAGACAACATGATCAACATTTAATTAAATGATCATATAGCAATTAGTTATAAGGGAATTGAAGTACACAATTGTGTAGAATATATAGTTACCCTTACGTTTTGCCTGGACGCTGTTGATGTAGATGGAGGAGTGTCTTGTGATCCGGTCGCAGAACAGACCTACAATTGAATTAAATATTTAGCTAGCGAGCTAGTTTAATTATCTAATTAAATCAAATCATAACCGGCTAAACATTAATTAACTATCCCGATAACCATACGGATGAAGTATAAACTTGTCATAGCCGGAACAGTTATTAATTATATTCCGGAAGAACTCTAACTATCCTGATAAACTTTCACTATCCGGATAATGTACAAACTTATCATAGCCGGAACAGTTATTATTTATATTCCGAAAGAACTCTAACTATCCTGATGAACTGTAACTATCCGAATGAACTACAACCATCCGGATGAAGTACAAACTTATCATAGCCGGAACAATTATTATTTATATTCACGAAGAACTCTAACTATCCCGGTGAACTGTAACTATCAGGATGGACTATAACTAGAGAAGCATGTTCATCCAGGTGAACAAGAATCTTCCGTATCAACTCAATTTCAGAACTGTTTCAAATCTGTACCTTATCTTTCGACCTCTTAGATGAGTTTGATTGAAGAGATTGATTCCCCGATGTATTGTGTGCAGAATTGACCATGTCCTACGTACAATTCAATAATTACCTAGTTAATTAATTAATTAATTATAGGTATGTGTATATATATATATATATATATATATATATATATATATAATAATTTGTCCCTTACAGAATTTACAGCTTTATCTGGTCCACCAAGTTGTCGTTGATTAATCATTTGGTTGTTCATAAACGCCATTAGCATCTCAATTTTTTCATTATGTTCTTTAACCTTAGAATTGAGGTGATCAACCTCTTCATCTTTTTTCACACGCAACTGTTTTTCGTTCTTGAGTTGCGCCTCAAGTTTTTCGATGCGCTCTTTTGATCACCCGTTTGGAGCACCATGCTGCCAATATTGACGGGAATTCACTCCATATTGACGGGAATTCACTCCTTTTGGAGAATCCGTTCCCGATTCTACAGTCAAGGATCCCGCTTTTATTTGTGTTTCTTTCTCGGCCTGCAGTAATTAATATTTAGTTAATGTAGTGAGATGCTATTAATTTTTAACATGTAAATAGTTAGGTATATATATAGCAATTAAACATACTATTTGCTCTGCTAGGCCCTTCATCACAGGCGTCTTGTACTCCCCCTCTTTGTTTACCCTTGCTTTCCTCCACATAAGAGCTCGATCAGGGTCCTCATCAGCTTCAATCTCTTTGTTTTGTACCTTGTATTATAATAATATATATCAGACTTGAAACATACATTGCAGGTTTTTAACCATGACTGGCCAGATGTAACACTCTTAAGTAGCTTATTACCATTTTTTGTCTCAGAAAGGCATATCCTCCCCGGCCCATGGTATGATCATAAGTATAATGTGCTCGAACCTGTTTTACACTGGTTGACACAACCTTTCCAACAGAACAATAGGATATATAATTATAATCTCATTAATTATAATATGCACTTATCTAATTAATTAATGAAAGCTATAGTTTGAATTGAATAAAACCCTGGAATTCTTCAGATTTTGTATATTGTACACATCTGTCCCAATATTCTTTTTCCACAATACCGAAATACGGCTTTGGAACTTTCACAAGCACCTTTGGTTTCACTAGGTTGGGAAGAATGCATTTTTCACGCAATTTTCTTCTAAAACCCCATAGCAACCCACCAAGCATTACCATAATAGTATTCTTTCGACAATTATCAACCTCGAAATATTGCTAAAAAAATAACATTGATTTTTTAGTCACATTACTTAATGTGAGAAAATGTTTAATATGTTTAATAACATAAATCAGAGCCCACATCGTCTTCTTGCTGTCTGTTGGCACCTTCTTCCAATCAGGATACTTCAATCCAACCTCTACCCTTAAAATATCTCCTTTAAAGCTTGAAAACTTTGGTCTATGCTACTCAATAACCCTTCCAGCATTATCAAATGTTAGTGGTCATTTTTTCCCACCATTGTTACTAAATTTGGCACGCCACTTTACCAACCGCGACAACCCTCTCTTGCAATTTGTAGTTTGGGAAGCAGAGGTTGTGGGTTCCTTATTCTCATTCTCGGTATGAACCTCATCCTCGACTTGGGATTCATCGTTTATCATTTCCTCTTCTTCTGATTCCTCATTACGTTCCCCTTTACTGTCAGAGGTTGTGGCTTCTAAATATTCATTATATTGACCCTCGTCACCGTCCCTTGAATAATCATGAATGTCCTTCAATGTTTCACCATCTCGTTCCATTGTAAATGAGATGAATCCTGAAATGAAATAAATAAGGAATGAAATAAATGCGATGGAATATTTTAGATGAAAAAAACGATCTACTGAAAATGACAGTGAAATCAATACTGACTGAAATTTGGTAGTGATCTCTTGAAGATTGTAGAGGGAAGAAGAGAGTGATGAATTCTGTAGAGGGAATAAGAGAGTGATGAATCGTTTTTAGTGATAAAATTTTGGTGAGAGGGAATATGAACTGATCAATGAATTTTGGGAAAATTTGAAAAATGGTGGGAAGTAATTTGGGGATTAATATGATCGATTCGGGTGAAAGCATCTCACCTAATAAGGACGTGACAACATTTATCGGATTTAATATAAACTCAATTAATTCCAAACATAGATATAATAGTATTTTAAACACAACTTTAGAATGATCATTAAGTGTAAAATGGAATATTAAGAAATAAATTTAATGATAATTGTATATCTTGATCTAATGGTTGTGATTAATTTCTTTTTCCTTTTTTTTTCTTTTGTCTTCTTATTCAGAATATTTCACATGTGAACACATATGAAAAAGAGCTATATATTTCACATAACCTAACCCTATATAGTATATATATATATATATGGAGAGGATCATTTGAGAACCAATTTGATTTGAGAACTAAAAAGAACTAATTTGAGCCACAAGTTTATTTACATGTATCCCCCCTCCCATGAATTATAGTGGTTCCCCCTGAAATTTGTGGTTGAGAGTTAGTTCTCAAAAGTTCTCAAAACAAAAAGTTCTCATTTGAACCTAACCCTATATATATATATATATATATATATATCTTTCAATGTGTTGTAATATATACATTATCATATACACCTTACTGGGACACATTGGTCCCAACTAACCCTCGTTGCCCCTAAACACACATTATTGGTTCTATGCACAACTTATTAGTTATATATACACCTTATTGGGACTCATTGGTCCCAACTGACCCTCATTGCCCCTAAAGACATCTTATTGGACCATCATTGGTCCTAAACCCAACTTATTGGCCATCATTGGTTCTAAACACAACTTATTGGCCATCATTGGTCTAAACACATCTTATTGATTATATATACACACTTTATTAGGCAATCATTGGTATTAACACAACTTATTAGCCATCATTGGTCCTAAACTCAACTTATTGGTTATATACACACCTTATTGGGACTCATTGGTCCCAATTGGCCCTTCTTGCCCCTAAACACACCTTTTTGGTCCTATTGGTTATATACACACCTTATTGGGCCATCATTGGTCTTAAACACAACTTATTGGCCACTATTGGTCTTAAACACAACCTATTGGTTATATACACACCTTATTGGGTCATCATTGGTCCTAAACACAACTTATTGGTTATATACACACCTTATTAGGACTCATTGGTCCCAATTGACCATTGTTGCCCCTAAACACACCTTTTTGGTCCATTTGGTTATATACACACCTTATTGGGCCATCATTGGTCATAAACAGAGTTTATTAGCTATCATTGGTCCTAAACACAACATATTAGCCATCATTGGTCCTAAACACAATCTATTGGTTATATACACACCTTATTTGGCCATCATTGGTCCTAACACACAACTTATTGGTTATATACACACCTTATTGGGACTCATTGGTCCCGGTTGACCCTTGTTGCCTCTAAACACAACTTT
This sequence comes from Deinandra increscens subsp. villosa, assembly GCA_039602395.1. Classification (NCBI taxonomy): domain Eukaryota; kingdom Viridiplantae; phylum Streptophyta; class Magnoliopsida; order Asterales; family Asteraceae; genus Deinandra; species Deinandra increscens. The sequence continues at coordinate 69,192,131 of JBCNJP010000008.1, read as the reverse complement.
TTGGTCCTTTTGGTTCTGTACACACACCTTATTGGGCCATCATTGGTCCTAAACACAACTTATTGGCCATCATTGGTCCTAAACACAACCTATTGGTTATATACACACCTTATTGGGTGCATCATTGGTCCTAAACACAACTTATTGGTTATATAAACACCTTATTGGGACTCATTTGTCCCAACGGACCCTTGTTGCCCCTAGGGATGGCAAAAAAGCCCAGACCTGACGGGTATACCCGAAACCCGAGTCATCTGGGCTGGGTATAGGCCTGAATATTCAGATATGAGACCGGGTATGGGATTGATAAATAAAAAAAATTCGGGTTCGGGTACGGGCCTGGGATTAATTGATACCCGCCCGATACCCGCTCGTTACCCGCCCGGATTACCCGATATATTACCCGACACAATACCCAAAATATTTTATATATACTAATTTATATATATGTATATATGTATATATATATTGTTTCACTTGTCTTATATAAATTTTTTTCAATTATTTTTATATATTAAATGTGTTTCATTTTTTTATAAGCATAGTAACTTGTTCAAAAGAAAACGATGTATATTATAAAACGATTGAGCGTGACTACGAAGATAGTTATGAGTTAAATATAAGTCCTAAATATTATATTTTTCTTTATTTTAACGATGGTTTATTTTTTTCTAATTGTAAGAATGACATGACAAATCAACGTAACTTATTGATAATTGAAATGTCGAAGCAACTAACGTCATTGTTTAGAAAATGAACGTATTTCTTTTATATGTACTTTGAATATATGAAAGCAAGCAATAACTCATTTTGGTATTATATGTATCATATATTATATATTTTGGATTTGATATATTTTATTGTGTATATATATGTATTTATCAACATTAATACTCAAACAGTTTCTTTTTAATAAACTAATGGTTATACCCGATACCCAATGGGTAATTATGTGACATCCGAGAATTTCAAGGTTAACTTCCGTTAGACAATCTCCGTTAGTTACGTTATAAGTGTCAACTTAGTAACTAATGCTTAACTAGGCCGAATACGTCCACGACCTTTGGTTGATCACCGAACCCGCCCATATGTGCTATGTGTTCATTTGTTATTGTCATTATGTGCAATGTGATTTAAACGCATGATTTAATATTATGAATAGCATGACAAATTGAAAATCCTGGATTATGTGAAAACTGCCTAAGTTGTGCTACCAGCGAAACTACCGGGCGAAACTGTAGTGTCGCCCGGTAGCCAGCTAAACCAATCAATTAACTGTGACCAAGAGCCAGTTTCGCTTGGCCAGCGAAACTGCCAGCGAAACTAGCCCCTGATATAAATAATCTTAATAAACCCTAGTTCTCCTATTTGCCTCATTTACACCACAAACACACACATTCTTCTCTGGAAACCTGGTCAGCCGAAGACCATCAAGAGAAACCAAGATCTCAGCCCAAGACAACATCCATTCGATTCCCTGATCGAATCGTGAGTCCCAAAACCTTTCCTTTATGCCATTTTCTATGCTTTTCTATGTGTTTCTTCATAAAGCATGCCTAGATCTCTGTGTTATTGTTAGATCTTCTGATATGTTGCTTAGGATTGCTAGATCTACCATAAAGTTGATAACTTTACGTGTGAAATCCATCCATGACAAAGATGGATGCTATTTTAGCTATTTTAGGGTTTTATATGTATTTTGGGTGATCTGATGACAAAATGCATGTTTAAGGTGTTAAAGCTTGCTGATTTATGTTGGTAAATGCCTATGTATGCTAAACAATGAATTGCATGTAAAAATGGAAGCTGTTAGGTTGATTTTTAGGCTGATCCGTATGTTTTTCGCGACCAGCGAAACTGTGGTGTTCTCTGGGCGAAACTGTCCAGCGAAACTATGTATATCTCCTTCCAGCGACACTATGCAGCGAAACTGCAGTGTCGCCGGGTAAACCAACCAGACCAGCTCGAGCGAATCTATCGAGCGAAATTCCCTGAACGAAAGTTCAAACCAGTTTCGGGCGAAACTAGGCTAGCGAAACTGTGTCAACAGTTTCGAGCGAAACTAGCCTAGCGAAACTGTGTCATCGGGTATTGCCTAGCGAAAGTGCTGCCCGTGCACACAGCGAAACTGACTAGCGAAACTGCTAGCGAAACTGAGACCAAAATCCAAACTTGTGCAAATTGCTTGAATGTTATGCCATGACTTGCATGATTATGCCATGATGATACATGCTATGATTTCTGTAATATGTGAACCCTTATTGATGATCAACCATCGGTGTCGTGCGTCTGTATGTCGAGTCATAGTTCCAACGTGCTATGTTATGGGCCATAGTGACGTTAAGTAAAGATTAGACACAAAACTAATACTTAAGACCTAAACGTGTTCATAGGTCTTCATTAAGCATACTTGGAATATTAGCAAGTGTAGCAGTGCAACCAAAGGTGAGTGTCACTAACCCAGTTACCGTGAACCCGTTTGGGTCACACCGATCAACTAAAAGTAAAACTATGCTGACAAACTCGAGAGTGCGAGGCACCTCCCTGATGAACGTGAAAACTCGGAGTGCTCGGCACCCATTGGATGAACTTGAAGTGTTTCATGGGAAACACTTGTGAAACTTAACAAACTATTTCTGAAACAAACACCGTTTTAATATGGCTAGCGTAGGTTAAAGTCTAAACCACATGATATCACATGATTTCTAAGGATGCCTTGAAAACTTAAAGTCCTCAACTAAATTGTACCATTAATTGTAAAGCGAGGGGATGTTGGGTAGATCTACTGGAGTTTGACAAACTCCGCCCCGTGGCACGGGGAGTGCACGGAGGTACAATATCAGCCTATCTGACCGTGATCCCGAGAGGACACGGGGGAGGCAAAACCGCGATGACGTAGGTCCGCAGTACTAGATGGCACGGCCACTACAATAAATTATAGTCAGCTTTGGTGCAAACATCCTTAGTGCATGGAACAACGGTTTAGCTACCCGCGATATCGGTTGAGCACTTTAACTTAACAAAACTAGTTCATACCCGATGACGTAGGTCACGGAAAATTCCTTTATAAACTAAGACATAACATTTTGCATTGTTTTCCACAAACAAATACTATGTAAGTATACCTTGATACAAATTATGATTTTGAGACTGGGCCAATGCATGACAAGCCCACTGTGAACTCACCAACCGTTAGGTTGACACTTGCGTGGTTTAAACTTTTGCAGATCGCTAAGGAGTATCCGCTGGAGGTTGGCATGGCACGAGAAGATATTTATCTTTGTTTAAACTAAACTTGGGAATTTTAAAACAATGTTTATGTAAAGCACGTGGTTAGTGCTAAGACAATATTTTATTCCGCTGCGTTGTATTTGAGACTTTACTTTATAACTGATTTTTGAACTAACTCTGATTCATTTAGTATTTGTAACTAATGGTTGTGGATCCTGGTCTAGCCGCACCCCTTAACGGTATAAACTCCGTTAGTGGTAAATTTGGGGGTGTGACAGATTGGTATCAGAGCCATAAGTTGCAGAGAACTGGAATCAATTTTGAAAACGATTTGGAAACTGCAACTTGAAACCTTAGTTACAAACGAACAAACAAATTCCCAAAACCAAAAATTTTTACGTGCCAACCTGGGATACTCGCTCTGCTGTGTAAGTAAAAGCTTAGTACGTATGTATATATATATATATATATATATATAAATATATATATAGACCGTGTCTAGGAAGTCTAACGGAAAACCTTAGGAAAATTTTCACACACGAATACGAAACGCGAACGCTGATGCGCGCACTACTTCGGGGGAAAGCGACAACGAAACGATGCTACACGCTACGTCCTGATTTCTACTGCGATGACTACGCCGACGGTGACTTTTATGGGAAAGCCGACTTTCGACGATAGCTACCTACGACTTACGACGTTCTCCGACGACGCCTCCATTATGCACAAAATTTTCTGGACTAATAGTGGGATAACGGGAAAATGTTATCATGCATATTATGGGATATGTATAAAGTATAAATGTGACTGAACACTGGCTACTTTAACTATTCAGCAAGATGTCTGGAAGAGGAAACGGAAGAGGCAACATAAACATGACGCCTGCACAGCTGCAAGCAATGATTACTGAACACGTGCAAGCCGCGGTGGCAGCCGTCCAAGCTGCATATGCCTCACAGGGTAACTATTATGCCGGTTAAGGCACAAAGCGATTATATTTTGACCTGTTTAATTTTAAAACCCGAACTATTTATGCATCAGGAAACCACCACCACTGCACGTTCAAGTCCTTCATGGACTGCAAGCCGATGACATTTTCCGGCGAAGAAGGAGCTGTAGGACTCCTCAGGTGGATTGAGAAGTCTGAAAAGGTTTTCTCCATGTGTAATTGCCCAGCTGAAAGCAAGGTGAAGTTTGCTACTAGTACCTTCGAAGGAGCTGCACTCTTCCTGGTGGCAGCATTTAAGGATCTGATTATGGAGGAGTACTGTCCCCGTGACGAAGTGAAGAAGCTAGAAGGCGAATTCTTGAATCTGAAGATGGTTGGGTCTGAAGTCGAACAGTACACTGCACGATATCATGAGTACGAGGTCTTGTGCCCCACAATGGTTGATGCTGAATTCAAACGCATTGAGCGTTATCTGGAAGGCCTCGCGCCTCAAATCAAGAGTTTGGTGACCGCCAGCAACCCCGCAACCGTGCAGCAAGCCATCCGTTTGGCTCACAAACTTACTGATCAAGAGGTCGAGAAAGGTACTCTACCTGCGAAAGCCACTGAGAAGACTGCCTTAAGTGGCAAAAGAAAAGCTGATGATGAAGCTCCTGAGAAATCAATGAACAATCAGAGTGTTGGAAACAGCACTGGGAGATCTTATAACTCCCAAGGTCAAAGCAAGAGGTCCGGGAACAACAGTGGTAACTACCGCCAGGGTGGCAATGGGCAAGGCAACTACAAAGGTAACCTGCCTTTGTGCAACAAGTGCGGAAAACATCATGCTGGTAATTGTAGGAAGAATCTGAGCTGCGAAAGGTGTGGCAAGGGGGGCCACGAAGCAAAAGACTGTTGGGCAACTTTGCCCGAGCAACAAAACCGCCCCAGGAGGAACAACAACAATCATGGAAACAACAACTATGGGAACAATCGGGGTAATGGGAACAACAACGGTCAGAACCAGAACAACAACAATGGGGGAGCCCGTGGCTGTTTTGAGTGTGGTGCTCAAGGTCACATTAAAAGAGACTGCCCGCAGCTGAGAAGGCAAGGGAACGGTAACCAAGGAAACAACGGTGGGAATGGTAATGGTGGAGGTAATGGTAATGGGAATGGCAACGGAAATGGTAATAACGGGAATGGTGGAAATGGCAGAGGAAGAGCTTTTGTCATGGGTCAAGGTGAAGCTCGCAATGATGCCAACGTGGTTAATGGTAAATTTATTTTGAACGGTTTCTTTGCTACTGTATTGTTCGATTCTGGCGCTGAAAGAAGCTTTATTTCTACAAAATTTGCTAAATTGATTAATGCTAAACCTATTGCCTTAGACGCTAAATATGTGGTAGAGCTAGCTAATGGTAAACTTCATGATACGACTCAGATAGTTAAGGGCTGTAAGTTAGAACTAGCTGGCCATACCCTAGGAATTGACCTTATGCCTTTCCCGATTGGTAGTTTTGACGTTATAGTAGGAATGGATTGGTTATCTGAGAATCGAGCTGAAATCTTATGTAAAGAGAAAGTGGTTCGTATCCCACTCGAAGGAGGTGAAATGTTAACGGTTCAAGGTGAAAAAGGCGGAGCAGTGACTGGTATTATTTCGTTTCTCAAAGCGCAAAAGTGCCTTCGCAAAGGTCACTTCGCGATTCTTGCAAACGTCACCGATTCGACACTTCCCGAGCGCAGAATCAACGATTACCCGATCGTCCGCGACTTCCAAGATGTATTTCCTGAAGATCTGCCTGGTTTGCCTCCACTTCGACAAGTAGAGTTTGTAATTGATTTAGTTCCTGGAGCGTCTCCGATAGCACGCGCACCCTACCGTTTGGCAGTAAGCGAACTCAACGAACTTTCCTCACAACTTCAAGAGCTACTCGACAAAGGATTTATTCGTCCAAGTTCGTCTCCGTGGGGAGCACCGGTTTTGTTTGTTAAGAAGAAGGATGGAACGTTCCGAATGTGTATCGACTATAGAGAGCTTAACAAGGTTACGATCAAGAATCGGTATCCACTTCCTCGAATCGACGATCTCTTCGATCAGCTGCAAGGTTCGAGCTACTTCTCAAAGATTGATCTACGGTCTGGATATCACCAACTTCGTGTTCGTGATGAAGATGTCCCCAAGACTGCTTTCAGAACTCGTTATGGTCACTACGAGTTCCTGGTTATGCCTTTTGGGCTAACTAATGCACCTGCGGTGTTTATGGATCTAATGAATCGAGTGTGCAAGCCGTACCTCGATAAGTTTGTGATAGTTTTCATTGATGATATTTTGATTTACTCCCAGACAAAGGAAAAACACGAGAGACATCTACAACTGATTTTGGAATTACTCCGTAAGGAACAACTTTATGCTAAGTTTTCAAAGTGCGATTTTTGGATTCGCGAAGTCCAGTTTCTTGGACACATTGTTAACAAAGAAGGAATTCACGTCGACCCAGCTAAGGTAGAAGCTATCAAGAATTGGTCTACCCCTAGAGCGCCGACCGAAATCCGACAATTTTTGGGACTTGCCGGATACTACCGAAGGTTTATCAAGGGTTTCTCGCAGTTGGCTCAACCCTTAACGGCCTTAACGCACAAAAGAGTGCAATACAGATGGGGTGAAAAAGAAGAACGCGCGTTTCAAACTCTTAAAGATATGCTATGCTCAGCTCCAATTCTCGCGTTACCCGATGGGATTGACGACTTTGTGGTTTATTGCGATGCATCTATCCAAGGACTCGGTTGCGTGTTGATGCAACGAGACAAGGTGATTGCCTATGGGTCCAGGCAACTGAAGGACACTGAGAAGAATTATACAACGCATGATTTGGAGATGGGAGCCGTTATTCATGCACTCAAGATTTGGAGACATTACCTCTATGGAACAAAGTGCACGATATTTACCGACCACAAGAGCTTACAGCACATTTTTAATCAGAAGGATCTCAACATGCGACAACGACGGTGGGTCGAGCTACTGAACGATTATGACTTAGCAATCAAATATCAACCGGGAAAAGCCAATGTTGTGGCTGATGCATTAAGTCGGAAGGAGTATGAAAAGCCTCGACGGGTACGAGCGCTGCAACTTACCATCCACACGGGATTGCCGGATCGGATCCGCGATGCCCAACAAGAAGCTTTAAAGGAAGAAAATTTCGCAGCCGAAGCACTGCGAGGGGTGGATGGAAATTCTGAAGTTAAGTCCGACGGACTCAGGTATTATAATGATAGGATTTGGGTTCCTTTACTTGGAAATCTCCGTGAGCTCGTGATGGACGAGGCTCACAAATCAAGATATTCGGTGCACCCTGGATCAGATAAAATGTACCAAGATTTAAAGGGTTTGTATTGGTGGCCGAACATGAAAGCCGACATTGCGTGATATGTGGCAAAGTGCTTAACATGCTCAAGGGTGAAGATTGAGTACCAAAAGCCCTCTGGATTGTTGCAACAACCAAAGATCCCAGAATGGAAATGGGAGGATATCTCGATGGATTTTGTAACAGGATTACCTCATCGATCAAATCGACCGGATGCGATTTGGGTTATCATTGATCGATTAACCAAATCTGCACATTTTATCCCGATGAAGGAAACTGACAACATGGATAAGTTAACTAAGCTGTACATTGACCGAACTGTGGCACGGCATGGAGTGCCTAAGACTATTATCTCTGATCGAGATCCTCGATTTACTTCCCGATTATGGCAATCTATGCAGGAAGCTTTGGGAACTAGGCTGGATATGAGTACAGCTTACCACCCGCAGACCGATGGTCAAACAGAGCGAACTATTCAGACTCTTGAAGACATGCTCCGAGCTTGCGTTCTCGATTTTGGTAAAGACTGGGAGGCTCACCTTCCGTTGGTGGAGTTCTCCTACAACAACAGTTATCATTCAAGTATCGGTGCTGCACCCTTCGAAGCTCTTTATGGCAGAAAATGCAGATCGCCCGTGTGTTGGGCCGAAACGGGTGAGAAGGGACTCACCGGACCAGAACTCATTCATGATACGACTGAACGGATTATACAAATCAGAAAACGGATAGCCGCAGCACGTGACAGACAAAAGAGCTATGCTGACAAACGCCGTAAACCTTTGAAGTTCGAGGTAGGCGACAAGGTGCTATTGAAGGTATCTCCCTGGAAAGGCGTGATACGCTTCGGAAAGCGTGGGAAGTTAAATCCTCGCTATATCGGGCCATTTGAAATCATTGGGGAAGTAGGCCCGGTGGCCTACCGACTACAACTCCCTGCTGAACTCGATGGAGTTCACAACGTGTTTCACGTTTCGAACCTAAAGAAATGTCTGGCTGAAGACATCGAAATAATTCCTTTGGAGGAATTGGAAATTGACGAACATCTGAGATTTATCGAGCAACCAGTCGAAATCATGGGACGCGAGGAGAAAGCCCTCAAACGTAGCAAGATTCCGATCGTCAAGGTGTGATGGAACTCAAGGCGTGGACCTGAATATACTTGGGAACGAGAGGATCGGATGAAGAAGAAGTATCCTCACCTGTTTGAGCAAACGTCCACGGAAACTCAAGGTATGATTTAATTTTGGGGACCAAAATTCCTGTAACAGGAGGAGGATGTGGCGACCCTAAAACTTTTGCTTTCTTTCCCCAGCAAATACAGCAACAACGACAGTCGAGGCTGCAAACGCCATGACACAAGAATAATTTTCGGGACGAAAATTCTAATTACAAGGGGATGATGTGACATCCGAGAATTTCAAGGTTAACTTCCGTTAGACAATCTCCGCTAGTTACGTTATAAGTGTCAACTTAGTAACTAATGCTTAACTAGGCCGAATACGTCCACGACCTTTGGTTGATCACCGAACCCGCCCATATATGCTATGTGTTCATTTGTTATTGTCATTATGTGCAATGTGATTTAAACGCATGATTTAATATTATGAATAGCATGACAAATTGAAAATCCTGGATTATGTGAAAACTGCCTAAGTTGTGCTACCAGCGAAACTACCGGGCGAAACTGTAGTGTCGCCCGGTAGCCAGCTAAACCAATCAATTAACTGTGACCAAGAGCCAGTTTCGCTTGGCCAGCGAAACTGCCAGCGAAACTAGCCCCTGATATAAATAATCTTAATAAACCCTAGTTCTCCTATTTGCCTCATTTACACCACAAACACACACATTCTTCTCTGGAAACCTGGTCAGCCGAAGACCATCAAGAGAAACCAAGATCTCAGCCCAAGACAACATCCATTCGATTCCCTGATCGAATCGTGAGTCCCAAAACCTTTCCTTTATGCCATTTTCTATGCTTTTCTATGTGTTTCTTCATAAAGCATGCCTAGATCTCTGTGTTATTGTTAGATCTTCTGATATGTTGCTTAGGATTGCTAGATCTACCATAAAGTTGATAACTTTACGTGTGAAATCCATCCATGACAAAGATGGATGCTATTTTAGCTATTTTAGGGTTTTATATGTATTTTGGGTGATCTGATGACAAAATGCATGTTTAAGGTGTTAAAGCTTGCTGATTTATGTTGGTAAATGCCTATGTATGCTAAACAATGAATTGCATGTAAAAATGGAAGCTGTTAGGTTGATTTTTAGGCTGATCCGTATGTTTTTCGCGACCAGCGAAACTGTGGTGTTCTCTGGGCGAAACTGTCCAGCGAAACTATGTATATCTCCTTCCAGCGACACTATGCAGCGAAACTGCAGTGTCGCCGGGTAAACCAACCAGACCAGCTCGAGCGAATCTATCGAGCGAAATTCCCTGAACGAAAGTTCAAACCAGTTTCGGGCGAAACTAGGCTAGCGAAACTGTGTCAACAGTTTCGAGCGAAACTAGCCTAGCGAAACTGTGTCATCGGGTATTGCCTAGCGAAAGTGCTGCCCGTGCACACAGCGAAACTGACTAGCGAAACTGCTAGCGAAACTGAGACCAAAATCCAAACTTGTGCAAATTGCTTGAATGTTATGCCATGACTTGCATGATTATGCCATGATGATACATGCTATGATTTCTGTAATATGTGAACCCTTATTGATGATCAACCATCGGTGTCGTGCGTCTGTATGTCGAGTCATAGTTCCAACGTGCTATGTTATGGGCCATAGTGACGTTAAGTAAAGATTAGACACAAAACTAATACTTAAGACCTAAACGTGTTCATAGGTCTTCATTAAGCATACTTGGAATATTAGCAAGTGTAGCAGTGCAACCAAAGGTGAGTGTCACTAACCCAGTTACCGTGAACCCGTTTGGGTCACACCGATCAACTAAAAGTAAAACAATGCTGACAAACTCGAGAGTGCGAGGCACCTCCCTGATGAACGTGAAAACTCGGAGTGCTCGGCACCCATTGGATGAACTTGAAGTGTTTCATGGGAAACACTTGTGAAACTTAACAAACTATTTCTGAAACAAACACCGTTTTAATATGGCTAGCGTAGGTTAAAGTTTAAACCACATGATATCACATGATTTCTAAGGATGCCTTGAAAACTTAAAGTCCTCAACTAAATTGTACCATTAATTGTAAAGCGAGGGGATGTTGGGTAGATCTACTGGAGTTTGACAAACTCCGCCCCGTGGCACGGGGAGTGCACGGAGGTACAATATCAGCCTATCTAACCGTGATCCCGAGAGGACACGGGGGAGGCAAAACCGCGATGACGTAGGTCCGCAGTACTAGATGGCACGGCCACTACAATAAATTATAGTCAGCTTTGGTGCAAACCTCCTTAGTGCATGGAACAACGGATTAGTTACCCGCGATATCGGTTGAGCACTTTAACTTAACAAAACTAGTTCATACCCGATGACGTAGGTCACGGAAAATTCCTTTATAAACTAAGACATAACATTTTGCATTGTTTTCCACAAACAAATACTATGTAAGTATACCTTGATACAAATTATGATTTTGAGACTGGGCCAATGCATGACAAGCCCACTGTGAACTCACCAACCGTTAGGTTGACACTTGCGTGGTTTAAACTTTTGCAGATCGCTAAGGAGTATCCGCTGGAGGTTGGCATGGCACGAGAAGATATTTATCTTTGTTTAAACTAAATTTGGGAATTTTAAAACAATGTTTATGTAAAGCACGTGGTTAGTGCTAAGACAATATTTTATTCCGCTGCGTTGTATTTGAGACTTTACTTTATAACTGATTTTTGAACTAATTCTGATTCATTTAGTATTTGTAACTAATGGTTGTGGATCCTGGTCTAGCCGCACCCCTTAACGGTATAAACTCCGTTAGTGGTAAATTTGGGGGTGTGACACATATCTAGGACAATATTGCTAAACATTGGCAGAAGAGATTTGGAGATTGCAAAGTGTACAGCTGGAAACGTTTCCAGGGATATTGGTGGTTATTGGTTGACTCTCTAAATGAAACACAATAATACAAGAATAAAGACAAAATCTTTCAAAATCTTGTTAAAGTTGACCGACTCGGTAAGTAGCCTTACTATATATTTTATTAAAATAATTAGTTTCCATTTATAATAAATAATAATTATCGTTGTTTTTTTTTCAGACTGTTTGAAATATATGGATGACTACTGGTTAACCACCTACAGGTTCCGGTTTGTAACTTGCTGGACTAGTTCACGTCGTAATTATGGTGAAAACATAACGAACAGGGCCGAGAGCGAGCACCATGCCCTGTAATCACATCTTAGAAACAGAAAGGCAACGCTAGATCAGTTAGTTGAGTTTGTTGAACAAGCGCAATAGCTGCAGTTAGGTGAGCTAAAAGATAAATTAGGCACTTGTAGAATAAAGACGATGGCTCATCATGCGAATATTCGTTTGTTTGACCATATAAGGAGCTGGGTGTCTATTAAATGCCTGGACCTGTTATACAGAGAGATCGATAGGCTGCATAGAGTACTCAAGATGCACATTTTTTCATGCGGTCATCAACTATACACCGGCTGTGGCATCCCATGCGCTTGTCATCTTGAAAAAATGCTAGACATTCCAGGTGTGTGAAAGTATAGACCCATTTTACGATAGTCTTATTTAATTAATATGATGGAATATTTTCTAATTTTTTTTATTTCAGATTACGTAATGCCTTTGGAAGATATCGATCCATTTTGGCGGAAGCTGAATCATGATAAACCGGCATATCCAGGAATAGTTGACGATTTTGACCTGGACGAAGGGTTGGATCAGTTTAAAGATGAATCTATAGAATACGCGAAGACCCAACCAAAACATGCCCAAAAGAGTGCGTTCGATAAAGTAATGAACTTTTGGAACAGAACTACGCGCAAAACAAAATACAAGGAGCCCGAAGTTAAACTAAATACCCGTGGTCTCCCAACCACAAAAGTTAAAGAAGAGAGGGATGAACATAGGGCTCAGGAGCAGGCCAGGCATAGTTCGTATACCGACCTCACAAAATCCAATATGGAGCCGCCACGATATAGTTCGTATGTCGGGTCACATGAAACTGTAGACCTAGGCCAAAGCTCCCAAAAAAAAAACAAACCCCACCAAAAAAAGTAAATATAGATACACCAGACCTTAGCGATTACAATTACTAGATATACAGAAAATATATACCAACATACATAAAGAGGCATCACATAAAAAAGCTAACAAATGTAAACTCTGATGGTAACTGTGGATTTCGTGCGGTTGTCGTAGGTCTAGGATTATATGAAGGCCTATGGATAATGGTTCGGGAAGAACTGTTAAAGGAACTGGATCAAAATAGAGAATTATGGACAAATGTATACAAAGGTAACGGTTACAATGGTAATAAGGACTCCAAAGACTTCATAGACCAGTACAGGGAACTACGCGATAGCCTAAGTTGGTTGCTTATGCCAGAAACGGGTCTTCTAATTGCAAAAATGTTCAATTGTATTGTCCACAACATTTCACTTGACATGAACAATACCTTCTTCCTGATTAATTCCGGTCCAACAACCAATCCTCGAGTGATATCACTAGTAAATGTTTGCGGAAATCATTTCCTCAATATCGAATTACAGGGGGACGTTCCATGGCCATACGTTGATCCGCATTGGCGCGGTCACCGAACTGAAGAAGCTGCAGAATGGGTTGAAGTATATAAACAACAGCTAGACAGATTTCTTAGTCACGTTCAAGCTAACAAACGTGTGCCCGATTATGTAGACCTTGATCCTGATCCGGAAAATTAATTTTTAGTCGACATGTTTGTAGAAAAGGATTCCAATGTGTATAACTCATGGAGGGTGATGTAATTTTCATCAATAGGCCACCAACAACCCACAAATATTATTTACAAAAATTACAAATTTTTTTTTAAACAAAACACTCAAAAACCTAGCTAATATAACATATTTTAGATTGAAAAAAAAATTGATGCATTTTTAGAAAATCTAAAAAATTCACAGAAGGTTTTTATGAACTTATATTGCACAAAAAAGTTATTAAAAACCAAAATAATAATAATAATTTAAAATTACATACGCTGCATATGTCCCCATACGCTGCATATGACAAACCAGAAAATCTACATGCTATAAATCCCCCTCCATTTAACCTATAATCTTCAACCTTTCTTCCAATCCCACCCTCTCTAAATACAAAATTTTCAATATGGCATGGACCTTCGAAGAAAAACTCAAGTTGGCTGAAGCTTGGTGGGAGACTTTTCCCGACTACTTCTAGCGCAACCCTCAGGCTACCATCTTTAGTTTTTTGGCCAGATGTTGCTGCCAAATTTCACGTTCTAATTGGTCGTGATCCATACCGAGAAAGTCTGGCGTTTAACTTAAAATAGAACAAGATGCTGAGAAAAATATCAACGTTTCCTACTCACTACAATGAAGCCGTCACAAACCAGGCTGAAAAAGTGATGGTCGAGGCACTCCAAGCATACCGACAAACAACTGGAAAAGACTTTGATATTATTCTGGTTTGGGACTTACTAAAAGGTCACGATGCGTTTGTTTAGAAAATTTAGGTTTTCAATGTGTGTTTTGATTGTTTTATGTATTTTTAAGTTTGTAATGTGTGATCAATAATACCGTTATCATTGTTTATTTTGAATAAGAGTTGAATAAGACTTTGATATTTTTATTTTTAAGTTTTTATTTTTATTTGAATCAGAGTTTTATTTAAAAAACAATTAAAAACTACAAAAAAAAAGAAGCAAAAAAACCCTATACGCAGCGTATAGGAGCATACGCAGCGTATAAGGACATGCTTATCCTTAAACGCAGCCGGCTTCAACACTTCACAACCACCACCAAAAAACACAACTTTTCTCTCATTCATCCATCTGCGATTTCGTCTGCAAATCGTCAAAAAACGATATGTTTTCTTTCAATTCTACCCCATTGTTAACAACTAACATGTTTATCGAATTCGAATTTGTTTAATTTTGATTTCACCCAAAATAGTTTAATTAGGGTTTTTTTGAGATGTTTGAACGATTTCTGTTGGGATTATGAAATAACTGAAGAACCATACGCATCCTATGTTGATACACGTTGCGAATGGTTCTAAATCGTTGAATCTGCTAGAAAACATAAGAACAATACGCTGAGTATTAATACGTAGCGTATTGTTCTTCTATTTTCCAGCAGATTCAACGACTGTTAGACCAGGCTGATAACTGTTGCAGATTCAAAAAAATTGAAGAACAATACGCTGTGTTTTTGACAATACGCAGTAGCGTATTGTTAACCATTTTTTTTAATCTGCTGAGATTTTTTTAGGAAACTGAATGATTTATTTAATGTTCTTTGTTACTATGGCCGACATTCAGGATCACGAGTGGCTGCAGTTTGACCAGGATTCTTTCGAGTATAGAAAACTACGCAAACTTAGGGCATTATCCATAGGGTCACCTTTTTTTTAGATGAGGAAGTTATGACTCAATGTGAGGGTATGGAGAGATATGAGTCATATGTTGGGCAGGGTCCGTGGAGGTGCTTGTTCACTTTCTGTTATACATAGGAAGAATGTCCCAGTCTAGGGTCCCTTTAAACGCCAAGAACGTGAGTCAATAGAGGTCCGTTTTAGCCTTGGCGGAAACTAGTTTGAGTACACCCTGAGGCAGTTTGCGTTGGTCTCGGGACTATACATGCAGGAGGAGTTGGCTACTCCAATATACCATGAGGCTGTTTCTGTCATTGACCAGAACATTATGGAAGGGTGGTGGAATACACTTTCGGATACGAGGTGGAAATCGACGAACAACCGTATTGGGGGATGTTATGACTCTTTCTTTAAGTTATTACAAAAGTTGATTGCTAACTCAATCATCCCACGTGTTAGGAGTCAGGATGTGGTAGGCATACAAGATCTGTTTTACTTGTATTATCTGGCTAACAACAAGCCATGTGCACTTGCACAATGTCTAGCGGAGCTTTTAAGCAACCAGTTGAGCATCAAGGGGGACAATATTTGTTGCGGAGGGTTCATTACTACCATTGCCCAGAATGTTGGTGTTGACCTGGGGGATGCTAATCGAGTCGATGGGGATACGTTTCCTCGCATGTTGGATCACAAGGGCCTTTGCCAAATTAAAATTGCAGTGAAGTTACAGGGAGATAATGGATATTATTACCGGTTGCGTCATCCACAACCAGTGGGTGGGCTTCATGAGGATGTTGGGGCCGCTAGAGCCAGTGGGTCTGGTGCCGGATATGATTATATGGTTGATGAGCGAGTGGCACATTCCCAGACTGAGAGACGACATCAGTAACCGGCGCTGACGCTGCCTGATGCTTTGGGTGACAGGTTAGACCGCATTTCTCTATATTTTGTATTAATTTTATTCATTTATTTTTACCTTACTAATTAACTTTAAATTATTTAATTTGATATACAGATTGGACCGTATTGATCTAAACGTCCACAATATCAGGCAGACGCAGTACAATGAGTGCGCCTGGAACCACCATTGGAAGGATTACCAGACCCAGCATAATAAACGAGTTTTTTGCCCGTCAGGGTTATACGGACTATCCTCCTCCGCCACAACGACCAGATTTTGACTACGGGCAGAATGACCCACCATTTGACTATGACTTCGGGCGGTACAGGCGGGATGATGCAGGCGAGGACAACGATTGATATGTGATATTTTTATTTATTTTGAACATTGTGGTTGTTTGAACATTTGGTGTTTTATTTACTTGAATTATGATGTCCTAACCCATCGTGACCAACATCGTCGTTCTAAAAAAAACTATGTTATTGTTTGTGTTTTTTAATTTCAACATCGTGTTTAGCTTTTTTATTGCATAAATGGTTTTGATTTTATTAATTATGTTTTCGTATTGCCTATCTCTATTTTAATAAACAAAAATTTTAAAAAAATTATACCCAAATTCTTTATCAAATAACACAAAACTTAAAAAAAAAAAACCAGAAACCCTATACGCAGCGTATTGGGCAATACGTTGCGTTTTAGGTCGATGTCAAGGTCAACGGTGGTAGAGAATGTTGGGTTGTCGGTTGCCAACTACATACGCAACGTATTAGGCAATACGCTGCGTATCGAAATATCGAAATAGCTGGAGCGAAAATTTATTACAAAAATGGTGTTAAGGAAAAGTGGTTTAGTGAAAACGTGATATGGGATCATGTTTTGAAGGGTTTTTTAGGTTCGGAAGTTCTAGGCTTGATATCTAGATGTCTGGCGAAGCTGAAGGATAGTGCAATTCGTGATCTGTGATCACTTTTTGCAGAGAACGACGACCCACTTTTCAAATACCATTTATATGCAATTTTTAAAGTTTATATGAAAATATGCAATTGCCCCTATCTAAAAACCCCATATCACTTTAAAAATAAAAACACAACCCTCCAAAATAAAAATAAACCTCCAAAAAATAAAGCATCAAATTCTTTCTTTTTGAAATCCGATTCTTTCGTTTTTGTTGTTTTTTTTTTATTTTTGAATTGAGAAGTAATGTCAAAACTAAAGCATGACATATGTGTTATTAATGTTGCTCCTTAGGTTGTAGCGTGATGGTAAGAGGTATAACCTCTTTGATGAAGACCAAAATTTAAACTTTAACAATTGTGAAATTTGGTAAAAAATAAGAAAATTTACTCTTCAAAAAGAAATTATTAATGTTGTTTTTTCTTGCATGGAATAACATGTAATTTTTAGAAGTAGGTTGATTTTGAATATATTTTCTAATTAAAATGAAGATTGTATACGTATGTAAAACTTGTTTTAAAGCATTCAAAAATCAAAATCCATCTTCATGTTCATTCCAATTAATCTATCCTCCATACAATTTTTTTTAGTGGAGACCAAGGTTCGAACCATTGGTAATGTTTGAATCTAATGGTTTGATTTCTTGTTTGATTTACAAAAAAAAAAAAAAAAAAAAAAACGCATATAAAAAACAGATAGAAGTTTAATTTCAGATGTGATTTGCTTAAGAAGTGAATAGATTATTGATTATATAGAAATATTTGATTTCGTAATTATTGGTCTTCGTGTATTATTACTATGTAGTGTATAATCATTTCAAACTCAAATCACAACATTTATACATATTGATTAGGAGAGATTTCTTGTGGTCGGGGAATGATGACGGTAGGAAAATTGCTTGGGTCTCTTGGGAAAAAACCATTGCTCCAGTCAAATTTGGTGGCTTAGGTTTCGGGTCGTTAAAAGATACAAACCTGGCTCACATGGCAAAATGGTGGTGGCGGTTCAAAAATGAAAGAAACGCTCTCTGACGGCGAATAATTTGGGATATTCATAGCAGTAGTAGATCTTGGAACTTTATCCCGATCAAACGTTTGATCCCTGGACCGTGGAAACAAGTGATGGCATGCTCGCAAGACTTAATGAAAATGGGGATAAACCTTGATTGTCTACTGAAAGCTACAGTGGGTAACGGTCTCAACACCTTATTTTGGCTTGATAGATGGATCGGTAACTCGCCCCTCTGTAACCAATTCCCTAATTTATTCTTACTCGAAGTATCACGTGGATGTGTAGTTGCTGATCGGGTCGGTAATGCTATTAACGGGCCAACATTAAGTTTTCTGTGGCGGAGGCAGCCCTCCTCACCAATTGAACTAAATGAATTACATAGTTTGGTGCAAATCATTTTAAACATGCAGGTACATAATGGCGCTGATCAATGGGGCTGGGAATCAAATATGGAAAACTCCTACACAGTGAAGAGTCTTAAAGAAAAGATCAATGGGTCAAAGTGTTTGGTGGAAGAAAGGGCTTTTGATTGGAATAATTGGGTGCCAAAAAAAGTAGCCTTTCTAGCTTGGAGATTAAAGAAAAAGAGATTACCCACTGCCGATGCTCTTCAACTCAGGGGGTAGTATTAGATTGCACTTTATGCCCCTTTTGTAAAGAGGTAAATGAATCCTTGGACCATATCTTTGTGGAATGTAGATTGGCACAATCTATATGGGATTATGTAAGTAGATGGTGTGGTTTAGACCCGATCTACATGTTCAGTGCTCAAGATATTCTAATTCTTCATCGCTATTTACGGGGCAATGCCTTCAAGAAAAAGCTAATTCAAGGGGTGTTTCTAACTACAATTTGGATCATTTGGAGGGCGAGAAACGAGATCACATTTCAACGTTCTCCATTGGTGATGTCGAAAATCTTAGAAGACATAAAGGTGTTTAGCTATCTTTGGATCACAAGTCGGTCAAAGAAAAGGATGACGTGGGAACATTGGCGGGCCTTCAATATAAACGACTATTAGTCGGAATTTGGTGTTATGGTGAAGATGGAGTTTTTTGTTTATTTTCTTGTCTATTTTGGCTTGTTCTTTGTTTTGTTTTCATTTGTCTTGTTTGTACTTTGGCCCACCTTCTTGGTGGTTTGTTAATATATTTTTGTTGGCCGTTCAAAAAAAAAAAGATTGAGTAGTGTATTTATTAAAAAATTATGTATCACACTATTTATTCATGAGTGTTATAAGATTTTTTGGATTATAATATATTTTAGGATTAAAATTCTTTTATACATACATTGTATTTAAAAAATATATGTCCATACAAATACTTAAAAGTATATATATTTAGTGTAGAAGATATTTAAAAATATATATTTAGTATACAAATTTTTTTTAATACAATGTTATATATATAATATTTGAAAGAAATAATTAAAATGAAAATGTTGGATATATAAAACCTGGTGGTATTAGGGTTTCACTAGTGGTATTGTAGTGGTATTCTACGGTGTGGATCCCAGTTTTATGCAAAGTGTGGTTTGTAACCACGATTTGGTACAAAAAGAATTGGACTTTTTCCCAATGTTTTAAAAACCTGTTCAACCGGTCCGGTTCAACCGGTTCAACCGCCAACCGGTTATCATACCGGCTTTTTAATCCCCGGTTTTTTGGACAATGGTAAAAAAATTTATGTATTTAAAGTATTTATAACCTGTGTTAAAACTTTCCTCCAGACGACAAGCACATGGCAAGCCCATGGACGTGGCCAGCTGGTGTCCGCACGTACCTCCATTCTCCTGCATCCTTTCCATCCTCCCAATCTCAGTTTCAAGAAGGTCAAGACACTTAGTAGAGACCTTATGGTGTAATTTCACAAACGGCATGACCCTATGTTTGTTGTATATCTTAACACTGGACACCTCGAAAGTTCTCCCGATTTCAATCACCTGGCCCTTTACAATCTCACCACCAAACTTAACAAGTTCATGCAAGGAATTATTGGTCCCATTAAGGTAACTCTTAAGCTTGGAGTGCTGGCCCTCAACTCTGTTGGTTGTATGCTCCCCAAAGTTGAGGCGGTCATAGATCCAACAGGACACAAACTTTTCTTTGAAGGGCTCCAACCAACTAGTAGAAATATACGTCCAGATCTCTGAAACAAAGAAAACATTTATGAATGTACAAGTTGAATTATTAAAACGTTATGTATGAAAAACTTACCCTGTCTATTGCTTTTTGCTAAACAATTTTCCAACTTCCAGCAATTATAGTTGTAGTCGTCCTCTGTGGGAGACTCACACAAGACCTTCCACCAGTAGGAAAAATCAGCCCAGATGTCTTCATTGAAAAGGCCAACCCACTTTCTTGTGATATTCTGCTCGATGTGCCACCTGCATAAATTTTTAGTAGCACGTGGGAAGACTATGTCACATGAGTTCATCAGGGCTCTGTCCCTATCAGTTACAATGACGCGTGGCTCCATACAACCTTCGAGCATATCCTTGATCTGCTCAAGGACCCATGTGAAGTTATCCTCTGTTTCCCTCCATATAAATGCGTGTGCGATACAAAATGACTTCGAAGTCGACGTCACACCAATAAACTGAACAAATGGAATGTTGTACATGTTTGTTTTGTAAGTTGGGTCTATCAACATCAAGTGCGGGAAGGCGCGCCACATTTTATATGAATCCTCATGACAAAAGAAAACATCTTCCACAGAATTAGTGGAGGGATTCTCCCGTGTGCGATACACGAACTTTTCAGACTGCAAGAAGTTTTCAAGTTGTTGCATTGGGGTTACGCCTATTTTACCTTCAGCCCTCAACTTTGCTGTCGCGTTGTATATGTCTTGAATAACAATTCTGCTATCTGGAAACTCTTTTCGAACGTCATTAAGAATGTGACTTGGCTTCACTCTATGCTGGTATAACCTCTCAATCAGTTCCATCTCCCCATCGGACATCTTTCTAAGTTGCGCGTGCCCCTCCTCAAATACAGCAGGATCATGGTTGTGTGACTCGTTTATCACGTCCAAGATCCACTTATCACTTTTTCCCCGATACCTCCCAACAAGCTTAAAGGGACATCCAATTTTTATGCTACCGGTACGCCTGAGTACGCCCTTGATCTTGGGCTCTCCACTACGATTGCACACAAGTTCCACATCCTTTTTCTTCCTCGACTTACCAACGACAATGGCGAACTTATACTCGCTTCCTCTTTTCTTCACCCAATCCTCCAAATCCGCACGAGAGTCAAAATACTGAAAGAATTACAAGTTCAGATATCAAACGTAATAGATAAACAAATAAGTTAAATTCGAAAGAAATGCTATCATACTTGATCCGTTTTGTAGGAAACTATCACACCGCGTATGCGATAATCATTCGGTTCTTCGTCTGGGATCACATCGCTTTCTTCAGGGTGTATTGAACTACCACTATCATCTGTGTCATTCCCATTAAATGTGTCTGACACGTGTGTAAGTTCCTGCTGTGAGTGATTTCCGTAATCTGATAATTGTAGTGAGTGGTTTGATTGTGGGTCGTACGACTGTTGACCATATCCCGATAAATATTGTTGTGACTGGCACGGTTGTGGCTCGTACAACTGCTGATCATAACCCAAGAATGGTTGTGACGTGTACGGGTGTGGCTCGTACGACTGTTGGCCATAACCCGATAAGTGTTGTGAGTGGTACGGTTGTGGCTCGTACGACTGTTTATCATAACCCGCTAGTTGTTGTTGACCGTAATCCGGTAACGATCCAAAACTTGATAATAGTGACATAAACGACCCTTGACCGTAGTCCGGTAATGGTTGTGTGTGGTACGACTCCCAAGTCGGGTGACTCCCATATACGAAATAATCCTAACAAACCGGACCGATCCAAAATTTGTTTAAAAATATACTTAGTAAGGATCACATTACATTTAAAGTATATTTAAAGATATACTAAATGTTCATATCATACAATTGTGAATTGTCAGATCTATGCTTCACAATTAATGATTTTACTACAGATTATAGAAAATATAAGTATAGTATCTATTTTGTGAAACAAATTTAACGATTTTACTACATAAATTATAAAACATAGATGTAGATAGTACTCTATAGATGGTGTCAACAATGAATTTAGTTGATTAAAAAAATAAAAACTAAACGCTAATATTATTTTTTCGAATGAATGAATTGTTTTAAGTTAATATTATTTTTATTTTCTTAAGGTGTTTTAAGTTAAATTATTTTTTATTTTTATTTTCTATTTTGATATTTCTAAAATATTAGAAAAGTATATATAAGTGACAAATAACAACCAAACACTTCGTAAAGAAATAAATTAGTAACTAACATTAAGGGTTAAATGAACTTAATTTAAAAACTAACTTATATTTTGAAAGATTAATTTATAAAGTTAAGGTTTGTTATACCTGGCTCAAATCTTCGTTTGTTGACTCGTTCAAATCTGGAATCTTCGACTCCCCGTCATGATCTCGTGAATTCGACATTGTAATCTTAGATTCTCACACCAACTATATGATTAAATCAAAGGTGAAGTGTTATTAAAAAATTGTGAACAAGTAAAAGTTAAACGTTCATAAAACGTATCTTAGACTATCATTGGATTGTGGTGGGAAGAAGATGAATGGATTGTGGGAAGAAGGTGAAAGGATTGTGTGAAGAAGATGAACAGCAAGTTCTTTATTTAAAGCTGGCATTTGGCTCCTGTAGGTCACTCGGAGATCACGGTGTGACCTATAGGTACCCTGTGAACGACCACTATGCCACCTATCAATCACATCCTCGTACTTCTCCATGTTTTCCGCGTACTTGGGCGGGTTTTTCAGAGTTTTCTTGACCACACCTGCCCTAGGGGTGACTCTTAGGGCATTATGTGAGCTTTTAATCCCTGGAGGTGACTCTTAGGTCACAGAGTCACCTATATGAGGGGTGCCATCCAAATTTTAAGGGGGTGTCTCTAACATACCTCTTTCAAATATGCATTTATGAGCCGCAATAAAAGCGTCAACTTTGTAGTATTACACATAAAAGTAAAAATATTAAAAATCTTAGAAATTAAAAGAAAACAAAGACTATATACGTTGTGTTTGTAAGCATTATTACTTTATTTAATGTGAAGAAATGGGCAAATAAATTTTCACGTAAAAAAATAACATAAAGGAATCTTTAATACTTCTAAATTGATCGAATAGCCTACGAAACTTAGTAAGGAGAGTTCCACTATTTGGTTACAGAATCCGTCAGTCTAATAATTAGAAAAATTGAGTTTTTTTTCTCATTGTGATTAGAGAAAGTTTTGCATGAGAAGATAAGAAAATTGTAGGCTAGGAATGTTGCAATCAATTTGTAGTTATTGATTTTTTTTTTTTTTTTTTTTTTTTGTATTTGGGTTGTCTATACTATGTTATTTGGGAGTACTAAAATTTGGCTATAGAAAAAAAAAAACAAAAGCATGCATTGATTGTATAATTAAGTACTTAATGCACTTATAGTTGGTACATAAAAGATTATTCTTATGATAATATCCAGATAAAACACTCATTCTTGTTTCTTTATTCAATAGCCATCATGTATGTGAGAAGTAAGTTATGAAAGATTCAAAAAGAAAAAGAAACATGATAAGTTGTATAATTCGATGGATCTAATAGATTAAGACCCTATTCTTCATCAAAGAACTGCTTCATAATCTTCACACTCGGCTCCACCACCTGTTTTTCCCACACTTCTGCCACCCTTGCTCCGCTGGACTCCGCCGCCAACACTGTCCTAAACGCCTCGGTCGCATCTACTCTCTTTACATCCCACCCGGCGTCCCTCAGCCGTAGGATCTTACTCACTTGTTTTTTCGCTAGTTGATACGTGTTGTACTTGATCCTTCTAATAGCCTCATTGTATGCTTCCATTTGGCCCGTCGACACATCCTCCTCAGACCCCACCTTATCCATCGCTTGGAATTTCTTGAAATAGGTCTCGAACTCCGGTACTCCGATCGCCTGACCTAAACCGGCCCGGTTCACGCTCTTATATTCCCCAGACCCCAAGAACTCTTCCAGCTCATCAAACATACCCGAATCCAGCATTTCGTCGACCCGCTTCGATAGATATTGGTTTAAGACCGGTAACGATACGTCGACCCAAACGAAACAACAATCGTAACGAAGCTCCGAGCTAATCGGATCCGGGTTAGGCCCGGTGAACACGTCCGATTTCGGGTCGTAACATTTTGTAACAAGGGAGTGGATTAAAGAAGTTGACCCGCCAACGACAAGAGGCAATCCACGACGGGATCTTACGTCAGATATGACTTCCGACGCAAGGTTCCGGAAATCCGATGGAGTGATCTCGGATTTCGTCGGGTCAACCACCCCGAGAAGGTGATGGGGGACATTGAACCGATCTTGCATTGAGATTTTGTTGGTGGTAATATCAAGTCCAATGTACACTTGCATTTTGTCGCAATTGATGATCTCAGAGTTGTTGAGAAATCGAGTAGCGAGGTCGACTGAGAGTCGTGATTTTCCGGCGCCGGTTGCTCCCATGATCACCACAATCTTCTGTTTACTGGGAGGTGCTGCGGCCGTGATTGTCGAGTGTTCCATTTGATTGAATTTGATTAACTCTTGATCACGTACAGTTGACTGTTGGGTGAGGGTTTAAGTGTTGTTGGACTTCTTTTTATAGCGCCTAAAATCCAAACTTACATAGATATGAAATCTTACACATTAAAAGTTAGTAATTACATACAATTAAGGCATCCTTATCTTCATCTTCATGTAAACTTTTATATCTTAACTTATAATATATTTAAAAGATTTACTAGCCAGGTGTTCTCGCGGGAATAATGCTAGTACATAAAAATGATGTTGGTACACAAAATATTGACATTGCTAAAACGCAACGTTAAAAATGAAAATACAAAAAGAATACACAATGATGTTAAAATAAGAAGATTAGTCAAATCTAACAAAAAATATAAATATCTAAGGGCAATGGTGTGAAACTAAAACTAATAAAACCTTATAAAAAAGATTTTAAAAAATAAAAAATATGTAAAATAAAAATAATAAAAATTACCACACGAACTAAAACACTTAAACAAATTAAAAGCAACAAAATATAAACTAAAATTAAAAAAATGTATTAAAAACGATTCAAACCACCAAATCATGTAGTAAATTTATTGCTTTTGGAATCGCAAACCCATGTGTTGCCGCATGAATAACGCAGACACATAAAATACTTGCATTGCTATAACGTTATGTAAAAAATAACATAAACAAAAAATGTAAATACCGTAAGTCCGTAACACTTAAAATATTGAGCCTACGACCTGAAAAACAATTGTGTATATTATACCTATTACATCACCGGATCATCTGTTAAATGTGTCGCGTTTAGATAATAAATAAAAATATATATTTCTTATTAATGCCACATGACATCATTTGAAATCACCATGTGGCAAAAACTACTGGCTTATTCCCCATGGATCAATAGGAAGTATTCAACATGCATGAATAACTTATTATGCTTAGATCATCATAGAAGTTCATAAAAGGATGCTAATGTATGGTTAAATGGCAGCAAAAGTTATTGACACACCAAAATAAACCAAAATCATATTCGAACCTCAATTCAGATTAATCAACATAGCCCTATTCAACAGTTACAAACCACCATTTAGATATTTGTAGCCATCAAATGATTATCATGGACAAAGTAGGCTCAAAGCAACAAAAAAATACCATCATAGCAGCATAAAACCAAGAAAACAAAATCACCACAGCGAAAACAGACGCTCAGATTCCTGAACCAACAAATCATAAGAAAAGAAATACACATTATCGATAAACCCAAACATCTACAGATCAAAATAATCAGTGTCAAACCATGTATCGATGAAGCAAAAACATAAATCATGATAAAAAAAATTAGCTGAGATCTGATTAAAAAACCTTCATTCCAGAAACAACCACAAAGCCCCGTCTGCTTTCTACCTAGTTTAACTAGGAACTTTATTTCAGTTTTTGTTTACATGAACAAGGTTTTTAATAGTTGTTTGATAACGATAACATTCATGCTTTTTTAATGACATGTTTAATTTTGAGGCTCGTTCTGATTATGGTATTTATGAAATTGAAATAAGCAGTTCATGTGACAGTTCTGTATAGAAAGTTCTCACCAAAAAAATAAGTCCGACTTTAATCTTTCGTACTTGTGGCATTGTCGCCTTGGCCACATTAGCAAGAAGTATTCGTCTAAACTTCAAATTGATGGAATACTAGATTACATTGGTCCATAAATTTTGAACATAATACATATGCAGATCTTGCTTAAGTGGCAAGATGAGAAGAAAAATATAAGAAAGAAAATTACCAAATCAATGGAGCTGTAGACTGCTTGTAGCTGCACTTAACAGAAATACAAAATCATATTAGCTAAAGATGACAAATTTGGATACTCATGGTACATTGTGATAGTTCCATATCTAAGATTAGTGAAAGTCAGTAAATTATCTATTTAAATTCTAAAGCAAACCAAACTTGGGCTCATAGTCTAAATCCTAGAGAGCCATTTTGAAAAAGTTTTTGTTCCTGCATATTGGAGTAAAAAGATTTCATAAACAATGGGGATTTCAAGCATTTCCAATTTCCAATCTAGTTTTGAGGATTTTTGCTTTTAAAATTATGTTTTCATTTTGTGGATTATGCCAACTTCACTAATATATGAACTAGGAAACTCATTTGTCAAGAGAAAGATGAGCAAACCTGCAATATTAAAATTCCGAAACCTAAAAAGCAAAAAAAATCATAACTATTGGCTAACATTAATAAAAAAAAGTTAAAAGATGTATCGTTGAGTAACAAACGATGGAGTTTTGATCAGATGATGAAGTAATTCTTGATATTCAAAATAAGTAGCATTAATGAAACTTACAATTTGGTCATACCACTTTAGATTGACATCGATTATTGAACAACTTTATTATGGCTCTATCCTGAATACTAATCTCTATGATAATGGATCTGAACATAGACTTCCATAATTTCCACCAAAACGAAATCAAAACACATTTCTTTCATACGACCATTAGATTTTTTGAACTCCCAAATATGTTTCTTGATTCTCTTCATAATTCAAGAAACCCACATTTTAAGATTAGCATCTTCGTCTTCTTTAGATGTAAATACTTACAAAATGGAATTGAGTTGAAATTAGGGTTAGATTCAAATATAAGATCCGAATCTTCAACTTCTTTAGAATATGAAATACAAAGTAAATGCTAAAAAAACGCGTCAACTTTCCTGATTCACCTACGGTGGCGAGTGGTGACAAGTCGCCAGTGTAGCTGAGAATTTCGTTTTTTTTTTATCAGGGACCCTTCAGTGGCGATATGTCGCAATCAAAACCAAACCTTTAGTGGCAATCTGGGTCGTCACCTAAATACTCGCCACCATAGCTCATTTTTCTTGTAGTGATAGGAGAAAACTAGGGTTATGTTAGATTATGAGTTAAAGAAAAAATAAATTAATAAACATATATACCTTAGCAACCTGGCGATCAACATTCAAAAGACGATGATAGTTTAGCGAACGAAAAGAAGACTACTTTGAAGGAAAAAAATGCATACACACTTTATCAAACACATAAATATATATTATCAGATAATGCAGCCTAATAGTTAAAAAACATGAATACAACCATTTGATGTTTGATACAACCAAATTGGTTAACAAACAAACAGAACCCCATTTAGAAATAAAAACACATACATTTATGCCTACAACCCTCACTAAATACTTCTTCAAACACATAACTTGAAACAAATATAGATAACTGATTAGTAAACCCTAATTTTTTTCTTTTCCCTTTTACCTGCCGGCAGCCTTCTTCCCTAAATCTACCATATCATTGCCATCTTCACCAAGTTCTTGCAATCTACAGCCACCACTCTGCCGGCAACCTTCGTCTCCTCCTGTCCACACAATCAATAGGAATTATTTTTTCAACAATCTACAGCCACCACTCTATCCCCTCTAATTAATTTCAAGCAATCTATAGAGATTAATTTCCTTGATCCATACGTACCATGCTATCTAATGGCCAAAACTGCCCTTCCCACCCATATCCCATACACCCCAACTACGCTGGACCAGTCTTTCAATGCCATGACACTCAATCAGGATCAAAACTAGTATTTGAATATCAAAGCTACGACTCATATGACAGACACCAGGTACACTCTCTTTTTATATCGATAATGGCAGACCGAACCACATTGTTGTAGGTAACGGTTCCAAACTTCCTATCCATGGCCTTGGCAACACCACCTTAAACTCTTCTTATCCACCCTTCAAACTTTATAATGTGTTTGTTTCTCCTGCTTTAATTATAAATTTAATGTATGTTCGTCGGTTAACAAACGACAACAAAATATATATTGAATTTGATAAGTTTGGTTATCTTGTGAAAGATTTTATGATGCAGGTGCCTATCCTCTAATGCAATAGCTTCAGGGAACTCTACCCATTACCATACACCTATGTTGTTTCTCCACCACCTTCAGTTTTTGCTGCTATCACTCATGATTTATGGCACTACCGTCTTGGAAATCCTAGCATTGCTTCTTTACGTATTTCGAATAAATTTAATGACATTAATATTGCATTTTTTCCCATAGAGTTTTCCAATCACATGGGGCAAACAGGTTAAACTATCCTTTTATGATTCATTATCATTTTTTGCTTCTCCATTTGATATAATTCACAGTGACTTCTGGACCTCCCGGTACCCAACTCGGGAGGTAACCGATATTATATATTAGTTTTAGATGATTGTACTAAATCTCCTGTGGACATATCCTCTCACCTCTAAGTCTTCTATCTTCTCCATTTGTCACAACTTTCACTCTTTAGTTCAAACTAAATTCCAAAAGAAAACTAAGTGTTTTCAATGTGACAATGAAACAAAGTATAACAATAACTCGTTTGATAAATTCTGCTCTCACAATGGTATGTAATTCATATTTTCTTATCCTTACACCTCTTCTCATAATGGCAAAGAAGAACGTCAGATTCGGACCGTCAATAACATGATGCACACCCTCCTTGTTCATGCCTCTGTTCCACCTTCTTTTTGGCCACATGCTCTTCAAATGGCCACTTACCTTCCACATATTCTTCTGTCTAAATTTTATTTTTAATTCCACTCAACGTCACTGCTTTATCATTCTCGCCTCGCCTACACCCCCCTTAGGGTGTTTGTTGTCTCTGCTATCCACTATTCCCGTCCTCTACAAATTACAAACCCGAAAACCGGTCCACTCCTTGCATTTTTCTCGGGTGACCCTCCAATCACAGGGGTTGCAAATGCTATGATTTGGCCACCCAGAAAATTCTCATTTTTCGTCATGTTATTTTTCAATGAATAATATTTTCCCTTCTCATCTAAAAATCCCACTCCTCCAAATTATAATTTTTCCACCTTTTCCTGACTTCGATTCTAGCCCTCACCTTTGGGCTCAGGGAACTCCTTCCCTCATCCTTTAGGCCAAATCCAAACTCCCCTTTGCCCACCTGGAGCCTTCCATATCCCATCTCGTGTCGCTAGCCCAACTAACACTCCCCATCATTCCCCTAGGCCCCAACCCCAATCACCAACCCAAACACAATCTCCATCCTAACCTGTCAGCCGCATTCCTTCACCAGTGAGCTCCATCACATCCTTTTCCTCAACTTTCACGCCCGCATCACCTACCTCTCCACCACCACCTCCCCTACCCCCAGCTCGCACTATCCACACTTGAAGCATGTCGGGTATCTCTAAACCTAAACAAACCTTCAACCTTAGTGCCACATCCTCCTCCTCTTTCGAACCCCTTCCTCGTAACGTATCTTAAGCCCTTCAAACCCAGTTTGGTACCCTGCTATGGCAGATGAGTTTACTGCACTTATCGACAATAAGACATGGGAGCTTGTACCTAGGCAGACTAATATGAACATTATCCAATGTATTTAGATTTTCAAACATAAAACTAAATCTGATGGTTCTTTAGAGCACTATAAAGCGCATCTTATTTGTGATGGCAGATCTCAGCAGGTGGGGATTGATTGTGACGAGACGTTTAGCACAGTGATCAAGCTGGTAACGATTAGAACGGTTCTTACTCTTGCTCTATCTAATGGTTGAGTTATTTTCCATCTAGATGTGAAGAATGATTTCCTACATGGTCACCTATCAGAGACTGTTTCTATGTATCAGCTAATGGGATTCCAGCACCCATCCTTTCCCAATCACGTACGTCATATGGAACGGTCTCTTTATTGTCTCAAGCAGGCACCCCGAGCTTGCTACCAGTTTTCATATATTACCATTGTCTAGACACAACTTATCTGCTTCTTTATGTTGATGACATAATCTTGATTACTTCATCACCTACTCTAATGTAGTTCATAATTAAACACTTGAGCTGAGAGTTTTCTATGAAAGACCTTGGGCACTTTCATATTCTCTGGGGATATCAATTACGTGCAACGACTCTTCGGGCCTATTTCTATGTCAACGGAAATATGTCAGGGATATTTTAGCACGAGCAAAGTTGGAAGAGTGTAACCCTTGTCACACACCTATTGATAATGCAGGAAAACTTGGTGCTTCTACAGGTGATCCTATTGCCGATTCTACCATCTTTCGTAGCTTAGCCGGTGCTCTACAGTACCTTACATTAACCCGACCAGATATATCCTATGCACGGGTTCTATTTGATGATTTTTGGTCCAATCTAAGCATTTTTCAACCTTCTCCTTAGACTGGGGGGGGGGGTATATTAGACTAGGTTACACGTTATTGTAAAGATCCATCTATAAGGATATATTATGTAAATGTCCATATCTCTTGTAACTATTTATACCAATTGTATCAATGAGAAAGATCGAGGTAACAGATGATTAAAAAAGTCATTAAGTCCTCATTCTAGTTTCTCATTGTACCCCCCCCCCCTCCCTTTAACTTTTGACACTTAACTAAGTGACCTATTATTGAGTTTTGGCTAACATAATCATTTTAACAAAATTATAACACACGTTCACCAAGTACCCTAAAAGTTTAAATATCACTGACAATTCTAGAAGACCATTAAACGTCCAAAATGAGTTCCATGCGAAACTCTTGGTTCAGTCCATGACAATTCCAATCATCGCTTGATGTCCGCTATAGGTTAGTGTACATGGCAAAACACCCACCAATTGAAAAATGATGCTCCCAAAACAAGGAGACCGTAAGAGATTATACGAGTGTATTGAGATTATCATGCTAGATTCTCATCAAGGTGCTTCAAAAGATTGGTGGAAAGAAGTTGAAGTTTTGATATGATTACTTATAAGTTTAACCAGGCGGAAACAAGTAAACTTCACTCAATCACTTACTTAGTTGTTTGTTAGTGTTACTTCGACAAAGCTTGTGTAAACAAGTTGTTTGCAAATATATAAGAACACAAGTGAATAAACCCGGAACTATATTGCATTAATTTAATAGTGGATTACAAGATACAAGTTATGATCGATTTGTTCAAGTGTTTTTTAACTGCTAAGGCTAGCTTTACACAGTGCTAAGGGAAATCAAGGAGAGCCCTTGATTTCTATAAAGTCATCTAAGACCGTTAAGTACAACAGAATTAATGACATAGAACTAAGGAACATTCTTTATTGGACGATATTGGTAGATGGACAGTTTGACTTGATCTTCAGAGGAGAAATCTTGCTTTTAGTGATTCAGACCTGCAACTAATGACTTTCTGTGTGAGACAGAATAAGATAGTACAGTTGATTTTCCGGTTGAACTCTCCTTCTGGCTGGAACTCCCGTTCAACCGGAACTGTCTTTCTTCCGGTTCATGTATTCTTCCGGGTCAACTACTTTTTTCGTTTGATCTCAAAGCTTTCGGTTCATCTTCATTCACCCTCAACACTTTGTCTTATCAGCAAATCGACTTCCAGTTGAACTCCAGTCGGGTTCCTTATCACTTAGGCATCACAACCGGAACTCCCAGTTGATTTTATCCTAACAATAGTATTACGTAGGGGAGAGTGTAAGGTGTATTACAAGGCCGATGTTCCAAAACTTTCTATGTTGATCATGTACGTATGATAAGGGGCGGAACTAGAAAAGTTTTTGAGGGGGTCCACAATTTTTTTTACGGAGTCACTAGTTTTAGATGGTTGGTTACAGACGCGCGTTGCAGCACGACATTGCGAGTAAAGAAAAATAACCGATTAAAAAAACTCTACATGATTTGATAAAAATTATGTGCCGTAACATTGACAAAGATATAATAGCAAAAAAATACTAGTAAATGGCTAAAAATGAAGAGAAAATAAAAAGTAACGTGTGAAAAAAAAAATAGTATGACAAAATTTTGCCTATTAATAAAAATCTATATTTTTATATATTGTAATATTGCATTATAAAAAGGGTTTATGATGAATGTATTTGAAAAAACAGGGTTTATAATGAAAGTAAATAAAAAAGAGGTGGAAAATAAAGTACCATAATTTACTCTCCTCATTTATAGTACTAAAATTACTAAAGAAAGCTGGGAAAAATAAAAAAAGTTTGAGCACAAGATTTGAACTTGCACCCCTTCAAAATCAAACAAGGGATCTTACCACTAGGCTAGTTGCTTGCTTTGTTTTATTTTCACAAACTAAGTATTTATTAACTCATCTTCACAATTTTTTTTATAAAAAAACCGTTCACATAATTTCCACTTTGCGTACGAGGTTAAGGGGGTCCACGGGGACCCCCTGGGCCTACATTAGGTCCGCCCCTGCGTATGATAATGATCATCTACGGATGAGCACAAGTGAGGTTATTTGTTTAAGTATTATTATGTACTGGCTAACATGTGTTATATATATATGTATGGGTTTGGGTTATTGTAGAAATGGAATTACGTGTAAGAAGCGTAAGAAGGATATGGTGTTTAGAAATTAATATATAAATGGTGTTTTCCATTTTAGAAATGTTACCATGTTTAAAAAAAACATAAATAAAATCAACGAATAACATCATTGATTAATATCTAAACACCATGTCGTTTGTATATTTTGAAGCGAAATTACATTTTTATTTGAACAACTCCATATATATTAATCGTAAATTATGAACTGCTCTCCACTTTTTCTTTGTAAATCTTCTTTTTGTGTAAAATGCAGGGGTGTGCAGAATTAACAGTAATCCGAATAAACCAAAAAATTGAACTGTATCCATGTCCAAATTAACTGATCCGAATTGTGAATTCGGTTTACGATTCGGTTTTCAACCGAATCTGAATTGTGAATTCGGTTTACGGTTTGATTATCGTTTTGGGTTTTGTTTTACTTCGCTTTATTTGGTTTATTCGGTTATCCATTTAAACTGACTAAAATTTATATACATATATTTTTTATTTATTTATAAAACCATTTAATCAACGCTTTAGCCCACTTAAGTTTAAACCCAACATCGTTCAAATAGTGTTGATTGTAATGTCGAAAAAAATGTTGTAAACCTTGATAAACTAGAAGAAGGTCATTTACTTATTTGTATTTATATTTTTACTCAACATCCTTTTTATTATATTTTTTAGTTTAACATCTTATCTTTTTATTTACTTGTTTTTGTTATTCTTGTAGACATGAGAAGGATAACGGTTGATGTCGATTGAAGAAACTTCTTGATGTTTGTTTTTGTTCACTTCATGTGTTGGAAGACCTATTTTTCATGAAACCTTTGAAGTTTTTTTGTTTACTCTATCGGTACTTTGGTTGGGGGTATTTTGGTTGTAGGTATTTTTGGTTTTAAGTATTTTGGTTGTGGGTATTTGGGTTGTACGTGTTTTAGTTTTGGGTATTTGGTTGTGGGTACTTTGTTTGTAGGTATTTTGGTTGTATATCGTATTATTGTTTTAAACTCTAGGGATATGTTAAAAATATTTGTTTTTCATTTATTTTTATTTTTTGTTAGAAAAAAATACGCAGAATATGTTATTTGGTGATCGAATGCGGTTTAATCGGTTTAAATACGGTTTATTCGCTTCTGAAACGAAACTGAACCGTATTGAATACGGTTTATTTGATTCGGTTTGTAAGATTTTCAATACGGTTTGGTTCGGTTATGATTGTCATATAAAAAAACTTCGACGCGAATAAACCGAACCAAGTAAACCGAATAAACCCTAAACCGAACGGATAAACACCGTAAGATTTTCAATACGGTTCGGTTCGGTTATAATTGTCATATAAAAAACTTCAAATCGAATAAACCGAACCAAGTAAACCGAATAAACCGAACTGATAAACACCCCTAGTACAGTGTGAATATAAATATTTTGATTTTATTTTAGGTTTATTGGATTTTAATAATCCAAGTTATGCTTATTTGGCCGATAATAATCCCAATTACGAAAATTCCCCACAATAATCCGAATTATCAAGGTATTGGAATCTGTTGGACCCCCGTTAACTTTTCTCTAACCCCGTTAGTCCCTTGCTGACGTGGCATATGACGAGGGATTGTTTTTGTAATTTCTTAAAATTGAGGGACTATTAAAATAGAGGGAATATTTTGTAATTTCTTTTACTTTATTAATTTAGGAAAAAAGAAATTTATGAATACCCATCCGGCAACCCTCTGCAACCTCTGGTAACGTTCTCGGGCCAGCCTCATCACAGTCCGGCGACCCTTCTAGCACCACCGTCGTCAACCACCGCCATCCACCCAAAACCGCCCCTTCTTTGCATTTTAAACCCTATCACCACCGATAAACTTGATGGTTAGGATTTTGTGCTCGGTAAACTGGTGCGACGGTGGGTAGCAGTTTTGTGCTCGCTAAACTGGATTTCGGGAGTCCAAGTCTCTAATCAGTTTAGTGGCGGAACCCTAGCCGCAACCACTGTTCTGCTGCCTTGTTCTCCCGATCACGACCAGATAAGGTCTCAAGGGTCCTAGATCGACCAATAGAAGAAGAAAAGGAGGAGATTTAAGGTGGAATCGGGCTAGTCGCTGTTGAGCCAACGCCACCCGCCGCATGGTCGGCCGGGAAAACGAACGGAGCTCAAGCTCCTTTCTTTGATCTCTCGTCCCCACATCTGTGTGGTTGTGGGGCTTGAATTAAATTAAAGAAATTGACAAAAGTTGCCCCTTTATTTGTGAAAATTCAGTGGGTATTTTTAGGTTTAAAGAATTACATAAATGGCCCCTCTATTTTAACGGTGTGGCTGATATAACGGGGATCCAACAGATTCCAATACCTTGATAATTCAGATTGTTGTGGGGAATTTTCGTAATTAGGATTATTATCGGCCAAATAAGCATAACTTGGATGAAAAATGGTCCATGTAAAAGATACCTTAATTAGCATAATATGGTCCATGTAAAAGATATGTGGAGTTACTTGTGATTCGTGTAGTAGCTGGGAATTACTGTGTGCAAATATGCACTTTATGAGCCGCAATAAAAGCATCAACTTTGTAGTATTACACATCATAATAAAAAATATCAAAAATATTAGAAATTAAAAGAAAACAAAAACTATGATACTATATTCCGCGGTATTCTATGAGATCCGAGAGTATGGTAAGTAAGAAATCAAACTCTTACTTACCACACTCTATATTTTATAGTAGTGTAAAACAAAATTCTAATCAAGTTGGTATACTAAATTAGCTTCTATCTTTAATATAGGTAGTTAATCCATATGATGGAATTGACGTACGACCCAATTCTATTTCTTTGATACATCTATTTATTTCGATGAATCTGAAATCATTGTTTTACTGTTACAGAATACATTTCTCCACTAAAATCCAGTGGAATTTGGAAATAAAAATATTTTGATTTGGAAATGATTTCAATTCAAATCAGAAAAGCGTTGCAGAACGATCATTAATGCAGTTATAGTCAGTACATAAAATATTCTTATGATCATAGCCGGATAAAACCGTTATTCATGTCTTTTTTATTCAATAGCCATCGATGACATGTATGTGAGAAATAAGTTATGAAAGATTAAAAAAGAAAAAGAAACATGATAATAGATTGAGAACCTATTCTTCATCAAAGAACTGCTTCACAATCTTCATACTTGGCTCCACCACCTGTTTTTCCCACACTTCTGTCACCCTTGCTCTGCCGGACTTTGCCGCCATCACTGCCCTAAATGTCTCCATCGCATCTACTCTTTTTACATCCCACCCGGCGTCCCGTAGCCGTAAGATCTTACTCACTTGTTTTTTCGCTAGTTGATACGTGTTGTACTTGATCCTTCTCACAGCCTCATTGTAGCTTGTCACATCCTCCTCAGACCCCACCTCAATCATCATCTGGAATTTCTTGAAATATGTCTCGAACTCCGGTACTCCGATTGTAGAAACCGGGGTCGGTGAGCCAAGCCAAACCCCGATGGCACAGCGGAAGCGGATCGGAGACTTTGTGTAACTCGTCTTTGTAGAACAAATATAAACACTTACGAAGCACATAAGGACCGGATCTTCAACTTGGGTGTTTGAGATGTGATGATGATGATGAGGAGGATAATAATAGAAGATGTGATAAACGAGATAAATAGATAATCAAGTATAACCGAAAGATTGATTACATTTTACCTACACCACTCATGCTAGGTTCATGAACAAGTATTCATGAACCCATACAACTTCAAAGATACATGACTAAGCTCTCTCAATAATACACTCATCAAGCTAGTCTTTCACATTAGAAAGACTTACATTATATACTAACCAACTAAGACTAAGGGCAATCTAGTAAATAACACAACTAGTCTAGTGACATAAATAATACAACAATAAATAATAAGGTCACTAATGCCAAGTCGTCTGTTAGTGAGAGTCTTCGAGTCATTAACTTCACCATGTTGTGTAAACGGTTGATGATAAGTGGTATGTTGAGTTTCATCTAACCAAATCTCAAACTCAAGGACTAGGAAATTCCCAACAATCTCCCCCTATTTGGTAGATGAACAAACGGATAAATAACTCAACTCTTGTGACAAACGGTTCCCTTATATTCTTGCAACTTGACTTCAAGAAGATCTTCATACGGTTTTAAATCTTTCACTTATCTTCTCCCCTTTGTGAAGCTCCCCCTATGATAAAGAGTTTTGATTCTTCCGGCCTTTTCCGCAAGGCACTAAAGTGCATAGGGTGTTTACCACAAATAACAAGCACACTACTTCAAGGATGGAACCATCATCCTTAGTGTTGTTAAGGTAGACAAGATAAAGGATCAAAGACAAATTAGAGATCTAATTCCATAATTGAACCGTCTTGTGAATACTAAACCAATGCATCACTCATAGAAAGTACCACTTCAAATAAATTACCTCAACAAGTCACAAGCTCTAACTTTGCCTTTATTTTTACCATACCAAGAATGGCTCAAGGAATCTTCAAAAATTAGAACTTAATCCACCAATAGCAAACAAATATCTTTAATTTAGAAAAAGATCCAAATTTGTGCACATTCTTTAATTTTCAACCAACTTCTAAACACGCCTGCTTATAGCGAAGCAGGTCTCAAATAGAAGAATAATTTTTATTCTACATGTGTACCTTGTTTGTACACCATTTGTCGCGATGAATATTAACGGCTTACACCCCGTTGACTTGTAGTAATTTCAGCAAGTAAAACAGTAGCCCAGCAGCAACCTTAAAATCTCAAATATTCCGGACAAATGAAGATTACCTGGAAGCATGATAACAAGTCAGCCCGACGATCTTTGAGATCTTTGAATTCATCTATTATGCAATCCGGATCAAACATTGTGAGCTTCTTCATCCTTTCTTTTGAAAAATGAATCAATGGTTTTAGACTTTCCTGTAGAAACGGGGGTTGGTGAGCCAAGCCAAACCCCGATGGCACAGCGGAAGCGGATTGAAGACTTTGTGTAACTCGTCTTTGTAGAACAAATATACACCAAGAAGAACATAAAGGACCGGATCTTCATCTTTGGTGTTTGAGATGTGATGATGATGATGAGAACAAATATAGAAGATGTAGTGAGCAAGATAATGTAGAGATAATCATAGATGAGGTTGAATGATTACATGTTTACCTACAACACTCATGTTAGGTTCATGAACAAGTGTTCATGAACCACACACAACTTCAAAGATTCATGTTCTCTCTCTCACATACACTCATGCATGCCTTTCATAAGTGAAAGACCAAACTATATGTACTAACCTAAAAATGGCAAACTAGTAAATAACCAACAACTGGTCTAGTGACAAATAAATAATGTAACAATAAATAATAATGTCACTAATGCCATGTCTTCGGTTAATGAGAGTCTCGAGTCATAAACTTCACCGTGTTGTGCGAACGGTTAAACAATAAGTGGTACGTTGAGTTTCATCAAACCAAATCTCGAACTCGTCGACCTCGGAAATTCCCAGCAATCTCCCCCTATTTGGTTTATGAACAAACGGATATACAACTCAACTCTTGTGACAATCGGTTCCCTTGTGTTCTTACAACTTGACTTCAAGAAGATCTTCATACGATTTCAAATCTTTCATTTAACCATTCTCCTTTGTGAAGCTACCCCTATGAAGAAGAGTTGTTCTTCTTCTAGCCCCAAACCAATAAAAAGCCTATAGGGTGTTTACCAAAATTAACAAGCACACTACTCCAAGGATGTCACCATCATCCTAAGTGTTGTTAAAGGTAAACAAGATAAAGGATCAAGGATAAATTTGAGATCCAATTCCTTAATTAAACCGTCTTGTGAATACCAAACCGATGCATCACTCGAAGATAGTACCACTTCAAATAAATTACCTCAACAAGTCATAAGCTTCTAACTTTGTCTTCGTTTTTACCATCACGGTTATGGCTCAAGGACTCTTCAAAAGCTAGAACTTAATCCAACAATAGCAAACAAATATCTTCAATGTAGAAAAAGATCCAAATTTGTGCACATTCTTCAATTTTCAACCCACTTCTAAACACGTCTGCTTATAACGAAGAGCGTCTCAAATAGAAAAATAATTTGATTTCTACAAGTGTACCTTAGTTATACACCAATTTGTTGCGATGGACATTAATGACTCACACCCCGTTGACTTGTAGTAATTTTGGCAAGTATTCAGTACTAACTGGTGCACCAAATGACTTCCTTTGGAAGTTTTTCAAGTTCCCTTGGAACTTTTAAGTTCCCTAGGAACTTTCTCCATTAGAAAATTTTCTTCACTGAAAAGTTCTTTAGGAACTTTTAGGTTACTCCTGAACTTTTCCTTTAGAAAAACTTTTCTTCACTGAAAGTTCCCTAGGAACTTTTAGGTTACTCCTGAACTTTTCCCTTAGAAAAATTTAAGTTCCCTCGGAACTATCAGGTTACTCCGGAACTTTTAGTTCCCTAGGAATTTTTTCCTTAGAAAAAATTTCAGTTCCTCCAGAACTTTTAGTTCCCTAGGAACTTTTTCCTTTGAAAAAAATTCAGTTCCTCCGGAACTTTTAGTTCCCTAGGAACTTTTTTCTTAGAAAAAGTTTCAGTTCCTCCAGAACTTTTAGTTCCCTAGGAACTTTTTCCTTAGAAAAAATTTCAGTTCCTCCGGAACTTTATAGTTCCTTAGGAACTTTTTCCTTAGAAAAAATTTCAATTCCTCCGGAACTTTTAGTTCCTTAGGAACTTTTTCCTTACAAAAAATTTTAAGTTCCCTAGGAACTTTTTCCTTAGAGAAAAAATTTTCTTTCGGAAATTTTTTTTTGCCACGGAACAGAGTTATGCCGGATGTCAACATGTTGAAATAACCCCTTTTCTCTCGATTAAGAACCCGTAAAAACTCGATGTTACAAGCTGCAGTCTTGTGAGTTTTTATTCTTCCATCACTTTGTTAAAAAATAATTAACAATAAACATCAACAATATAAAATCTGCCATATTGACTAAAAGGTTGAGTGTTTGGGTGAGGAGAGAGAAAGTACAAAAGGTGGTTGACTAAAAGTGACAAAAGAGTTGTTACTTTACAAAAGTCAGTGTATGAGCTACAACTCTTTCACTATTCACCTTTATGGGTTTTATATTTTAGTTTCAATTTATTTTAATCAAACAAGAATTAAAACAAACAATCTTCCAAGGATGAAGATCTGGAAACTCATGAACTTGGGATGAGTTTGAAGAAACTCAAGAACTCATATTATATTTGTGTGACAATTTCAACACAAAACCCAAAGTTCAAAAATATAAACATCTCTATTTGTTACAAAGATAAGCAAACTAACACAAAGTTGAAGAAACCAACCGAATTGTTGCGTTTTATTCGACCATGGCTCTGATGCCAATTGTAGAAACCGGGGTCGGTGAGCCAAGCCAAACCCCGATGGCACAGCGGAAGCGTATCGGAGACTTTGTGAGCTCGTCTTTGTAGAACAAATAAACACCAAGAAGAACATAAGGGACCGAATCTTCAACAATGGTGTTGTGATATGTGATGATGATGATGAGGATGATATAAAGATGTGATGAACAAGATGAAGATAAATGGATAAATATAACCGAATACTTACATTTACCTATCCCACTCATGCTAGGTTCATAAACAAGTGTTCATGAACCACACACAACTTCAAAGATACATGACTAAGCTCTCTCACTCATACACTCATACATTCATGTCTTTCACAAATGAAAGACCAAACTATATATACTAACCTAACAATGGCAAACTAGTAAATAACCAACAACTAGTCTAGTGACAAAACAAATAATGTTACAATAAATAATAAAGTCACTAATGTCATGTCTTCGGTTAATGAGAGTCTCGAGT
This sequence comes from Deinandra increscens subsp. villosa, assembly GCA_039602395.1. Taxonomy (NCBI): domain Eukaryota; kingdom Viridiplantae; phylum Streptophyta; class Magnoliopsida; order Asterales; family Asteraceae; genus Deinandra; species Deinandra increscens. The sequence goes on along the minus strand of JBCNJP010000008.1, from coordinate 69,151,385 downwards.
CATAAACTTCACCGTGTTGTGCGAACGGTTAAACAATAAGTGGTACGTTGAGTTTCATCAAACCAAATCTTGAAATCGTCGACCTCGGAAATTCCCAACAAGAACACAAGTGAATAAACTCGACACTATATTGCATTAACTCAGCAATAAATTACAATATAAAAGCTTATCGAATCGTGTCTAGGTTGTTGGAACTACTATGTTATATATAGTGCTAAGGGAAATCAAGGAGAGCCCTTGATTTCCACCTAAGTCATCTAAGACCGTTTAGTACAACAGAACTAATGACCTAGAACTAAGAAACATTCTTCATTGGATGTTGTTGTTTCTTGGACAGATTGACTTGATCTTCTGAGGAGAAATCTTGATTTTAGTGATTCAGAACTGCGGCTGATGACTTTTTGTGTCAGACAGAAAAAGGCAGTACAGTTGGTTTTCCGGTTTATGTGTTATCCGCTTCAACTACCGCTTCTGCTTGATATTAAAGCTTCCGGTTCATCTTTATTCACCCAGAACTCTTTATCTAGCTCTTCAGCAAGTTGACTTTCGGTTGAACTTCAGCCGGAACCTTATCACTTAAGAATACAACCGGAACACCCAGTTGATTATATCGTTACAGTGGATTATGCAAACTTCACTAATATACGAATTAGGAAACTCATTTGTCAAAATTAAAGAAAGATGAGCAAACCTACAATATTTAAAATTATGAACCCTAAAAAAGCAACAAAAAAAATCATAAATGTTGGCTAACATTATAAAAAAAAAAGTTAAAAGATGCATCGTTGAGTAACAAATAATGGAGTTTTGAGATGATGAAGTAATTCTTGATATCCAAAATAAGTAGCATTAATGAAACTTACAATTTGGTCATACCACTTTGGATTGACATCCATTATTGAACGACTTTATTGTGGCTCTACCCTGAATACTAATCTCTATGACAATGAATCTGAACATAGACTTCCATAAATTCCACGAAAAACAACATCAAAACACGTTTCCTTTGTACAGCCATTAGATTTTTAGAACTCCCAAATATGTTTCTTGATTCTCTTCATAAAATTCAAGAAACGTTATTCAAACATAGTCACATTTTTAGATCAGCATCTTCGTCTTCTTTAGAATATGATGTACAAAATTAAATACTTACAAAATGGAATTGGGTTGAAATTAGGGTTCCGTTTGATTACAAGATCCACATCTTCATCTTCTTTAGAATATGAAATACAAAAGTAAATGCTAACAAATCGTGCCAACTTTCCAGCTGAGAATTTCATTTTTTTTTTATCTGGAACCCTTCACTGGCGATATGTCGCTACCAAAACCAAGCCTTTAGTGGCAATCAGGGCACCACCTAGATACTCGTCACCATAGCTCATTTTTCTTGTAGTGATAGGAGAAAAGTAGGGTTATGTTAGATTATGAGATAAAGGAAAAATAAATCAACAAACATACCTTAGCAACCTAGCGATCAACGTCCGAAAGAAGCAGATAGTTTAGCGGAAGAAAAGAAGACCCCTTTGAAGGAAATAAAATACATACACACTTTATCGAACACATAAATACATATTATTACATAATGCAATCTAATAATTAAAAAACCTTGATTAACAAACAAACGAAACCCAATTTAGAAATAAAACACGTACATTTATGCTTGCAACCCTCACTAAATGCTTATTCAAACACATAACCTGAAGCAGATATAGATATAATTGATTAGTAATTAGAAACTAAGTTAACGGAGACACGGACGGCTAAAATGAGCTTAAAAAAACCCAACACAAATCTGACATGTATATTGGCTTCAATTAGGGCTAGAGATACATGTTTGTGTAAAACTTCAGGTATGTGCGTGAGAGAGAGAAAGACAGATCATATACGGTTGAAGATGACTTGCAAGTCAAAGCAATGCCACGCGTGATAAGGCATGAACACGTGTCTGGCTATTCAACACAGATGCTACATTAATTTACGTACTATTCATTACCACTTCTTTGTATATAGGTTAATAAAGTTGATCTGTATTGGTTATTAGAAACTTCATCTAAAGTAGGCCATTTAAGTGGCAAAGATCATTGAAAGGGCCGTTAGTCATTGCAATGTGCTTCATAATTTATTAGGTTATTAGAAACTTCTCATATAAATTTCTTCTTCAAAAAGTATAAAATAAAATAAAAAACTTAGAAAGCTCAAAACGGTCTTTCATGCTCAATTGATAGTGCTTATTTTCATCAAGTCATGGTCAAGAAGATAATCCTTCATCCATGGAGATTCATATTCCTACTTCTGATATCTAACAAAGAGTCAGAAGTCTTCATTCTAGTTCCTCATTATACCTATCCCCCTTTAACTTTTGACACATATAAGTGACCTATTATTGAGTTTTGGGTCTCAAAACATAAGTTCACAAATCATTTTAACAAAATGATAACACAAGTTCACCATGTACACTAAAAAATTAAATATCATTGACAATTCCAAAAGACCATGAAATGTCCAAAATGAGTTCCCATGAAGCTCATCAAGGTGCTTCAAAAGATTGGTGGAAAGAAGTTAAAGTTTTAATAGTATTACGTAGGGGAGATTGTAAGGTGTATTACAAGGCTCATGTTCCAAAACTATCTATGTTGATCAAATACGTATGATAATGATCAAGTATGGATTTTTACAAGAAGTGAGGCTGTTTTTTAAGTATTATTAGGTACGGGCTAACATGTATTACATATAAGTTAGAATTATCTTCGGCTTAAGACACCATAACGCACAAAGCTATTAATTACACCTCCTTGTGAATGATTTATGAAAAACAGTCCTTGTAAAAGATAGGTGGAGTTACTTAGGATTCGGAATATTTTTTCATAATTGGTGTACCCACAAAAATTTAGGGTGCTGCTAAATTAACATTTATATACGCTGCGTATGAGTCCATACATAGCGTATACGTTGTTAATTAATGCTGCCGACATTCTATACGCAACGTATAAGAACATACGGAACATTTAAACAACATCAGGTCTTCAAAACCTTCAAGGCAAAGACCTGAATTTCAATCCACTGAGTTTATAAATCAATCACACCCAAATTTCAAAGGTAATTCACGAGCAAAATCTGCTCCTCGTGAAAGAAAACAATTTTCTGAACAGTATGAAGTGCATGATCATCCTGCACAAGTGAGTTCCTACGGAACTTAGTACTCTCATACTGAAATTCCCACTGTTGCTTCTCAACCAAAGTTTGAAAATGCAAAACAAAGAAGCAACAGGTTGTACTGGGAAAAGAAGACTTTTATTAAGTAACATGGTTTTCCCAAATGGCAAAGTTATAACAGGAATGTAATTGAGAAAAAGGATGATTTTTCAGAGCATGATGACTTTATCACTGAAAAGCCAACTTGTGTTAAGAAATTACTCATATAATGATGCCATGGGAAGACCAAAGACCACAAAGGCTTGGGTCCCATACTCCAACTAACCATGTTGTTTACCTGTGTAGGGGCCACCTAATAAATCTCAAGCAAATGTTTGGGTTGTAGATAGTGGGTGCTCAGGTCACATGACAGGTAATAAAAATCTTCTAGAAAATACAAAAAGACATGTTGGAGGTCCCGTTGCATTTGGAAGCAATGAAGGGTACATTACAGCACTTGGTAATGTATCAAATGGAAGTTTTACTCTTGACAAGGTAAGTCTTGTCAATGTTCTAAATTTCAATCTGTTGAGTGTATCACAAATTTGTGATAAGAACATGAATGTTCTGTTTAATGATGAAGAAGCTTTAGTACTCAAACCTGGTCTCAAAATTCCTGCTGAAATGATTTTGATTAAAGAAAAAATACAGGATGGCTTGTACTTACTTGATATGGCAAGTGCTAAATCTCATGATGGCAATACTTGTTTAATATCAAGAGCTTCTATTGATGAGTCTGACATTTGGCACAGAAGACTTGTACATGTTAATTACAAAACCATGAATAAACTTGTCAATTTAGGGCTGGTTAATGGTTTACCAAAGAAACATTTTAACTGCAATGAACATTATACTACTTGTTTAAAGGGTAAACAACACAAGTCTTCTCATAAGTCCAAATCTGAAAATTCAATTTCTCAACCCTTAGAATTGTTGCATATGGATCTCTTTGGTCCTACAAGGGTAATGAGTTTGGGAAAGAAATCTTATTGTTTTGTTATCACTGATGATTTTTCAAGATACACATGGGTTTTCTTCCTGAGAACTAAGGATGAAACACCTGAAATCTTAAAGTCTTTAATCACACAACTTGAAAATCAGTCAAATTTCAAAGTCAAAACAATTAGATGTGACAATGGTACTGAATTTAAAAACCATGATTTAAATTCTTTTTGTGAAGAAAAGGGGATATCTAGGCAGTTTAGTGCTGCTAGGACTCCTCAGCAAAATGGGGTTGCTAAGAGGAGAAATAGAACATTGATTGAGGCTGCTAGATCTATGTTGGCTGAGTCTAAGCTCCCTGTAACTTTCTGGGCAGAAGCAGTGAACACTGCCTGCTTTGTTCAGAACAGGGTGATGTGGTTAAAGGTAAGAACAAGACACCCTATGAACTTTGGAGAAAAAGAAAACCAAGCATACATTTTCTCAAAATATTTGGTTGTCCTGTTACAATATTAATAACCAATGAGAATTTAGCTAAGTTTGCTGAAAAGACAGATGATGGCTATATGGTTGGATACTCTGGTGTTGCTAAGGCATATAGACTATACAATCTCAGAACTAAAATTATTGAAGAGTCTATAAATGTGTTTTTCAATGAAAAATCTACTAATAAGTTTAGTTCTAAGCCCTCATGGTTATTTGATATTGATTCACTAACCAATGCTTTCAACTTTACAGTTGATAAGTCTTTTAGTGAGTATGTGCAGTCTCGGGGGGAGAACTCAAATGCAAAGAAGGATGGCTGCAATTTCGGTTATTTCTACTCCTCTGTCAGCACTCAACCTTACAAACCACCTACCATGCCAATTGCTGCAATTCAACAAGTTACTGATCCCACTCCAGTGAACTTGGTTGAAACCGAGTCAAGTAATTCACAATGACAAGGTGAAGGATATGTCTCAGATACAAGTGATGATGGGAGTGTGCAGCATTCTCCAAATGATAACCAATTTGATGGTCATGATGGTTCTTATGAGTCAAATTTCGCTGACTCATCTCGTGAAGAGAACATCAACTCTGCTAACAACATGAGTGATCAACATGGTTCTGCTGCAACTACATCAAATTTACCCCCTTCACAAAGATTACCAGGAATTGAGCTTACTATTCACCTGCCCCCAATTATTCCACCTACTAGGCAAGTTCAGAGTCATGAATTCCCAAGTTTTCAGAATACAAATGTCAGCAAAACTCATCCAATTGAGAATGTGATTGGTGATGTGACTGCTCCTGTTCTTACAAGAAGCAAATCAGCTGCTGATGCAAATATCTGCTTGTTTGCATGCTTCATGTCCCAAGAAGAACCAAAGCAAGTTGAGCAAGCACTGAAAGACAATCACTGGATTGAAGCTATGCAAGAGGAATTGTTCCAAATCAACAAACAGCAAGTTTAGGAACTGGTTGATCTTCCTGAGGATGCTCAACCAATTAGAACAAAATGGGTTTTTAGAAATAAGACGGATGAAAGAGGAATTGTTATCAAGAACAAAGCTAGGCTTGTTGTTCAAGGATATGCTCAAGAAGAAGGGATAGACTATGATGAGGTTTTTGCTCCTGTTGCAAGATTAGAGGCAATCAGAATCTTCCTTGCCTATGCAGCTTACAAGAACTTCACAGTTTATCAGATGGATGTCAAGAGTGCTTTTCTTTATGGAAAACTGAAGGAAGAAGTTTATGTCTGTCAACCACCAGGGTTTGAAGACCCACACCATCCTAACAAGGTGTGCAAACTAATCAAAGCTCTATATGGCCTCAAGCAAGCACCAAGAACATGGTATGAGACACTCTCAAACTAACTGCTTGGCCATGGTTACAGGAGAGGAGCTATTGATAAAACTCTCTTCATCAGAAAAGTTGGAAAAGACAAGTTACTTATTCAGATATATGTGGATGATATCATCTTTGGGTAAACCAATCCTAAGTTGTGCAAGGAGTTTGAGACCCTGATGCAAGATCAATTTGAAATGAGTTCAATGGGTGAACTTAATTTCTTTCTGGGTCTCTAAGTTAAGCAAACTGCAGAGGGCATCTTCTTGAACCAATCCAAAAATATATTCAAGATATGCTCAAGAGGTTTGATATGCTATCCTTCCTCTTCTGCAAAAACTCCTACTTCAACATCACACAATCTGGATTCAGAGTCAGAAAGTGAACCTGTTGATTAGCATACTTACAGGGCAATGATTGGTTCATTAATGTACTTAACAACAAGTAGACCTGATAATATGTTTAGTGTATGCTTATGCTCTAGATATCAGTCTGCTCCCAAAGAATCCCACATGAAGGCAGTGAAGAGAATATTCAAATACCTCAAGGGACAACCAAAACTGGGGTTGTGGTATGCAAAGAATAATGACTTTTCTCTTGTTGCCTACACTGACAGTGACTATGGTGGCTGCTATATGGATAAGAAATCAACATCAGGAGGATGTCAATTTCTAGGAAATAGGCTTGTTTCATGGCAGTGCAAGAAACAAACCTGTGTTTCTACATCAACTGCTGAAGCTGAGTACATTGCTGCTTCAAGATGATGTGGTCAAGTGCTATGAATTCAAAATCAAATGCTGGATTATGGAATCACATTTCTAGAAACTCCTATGTATGCAGACAACACCAGTGCCATTTCCATCACCCACAATCCTGTGAAGCACTCAAAGACAAAGCACATTGAGATAAGGTACCATTTTATTAGAGATTGTGCAGAAAAGAAATTGATTAAGTTACACAAAGTTCATACTGATCTTCAACTAGCTGACCTTTTCACAAAGGCATTTGATGAGGCAAGATTCTTCTTCCCTTTCACAGCTATTGGGATGATGAACTTTGGTTAACTTTTGCTGTCAATTGTTGTTTTCTGTACATATTTTTATGATCTCTTAAGTGCCTGTGTGTCTTTTAATCCACTTCTTCTAAAACCAAGAAAATTATTTGAAAATTTCACTGTAATTTGATCATAACTAAAACTGCACAAAATTTGCTAAATCTGTTAAGTTATGAGATTTTCTAAGTGCTTTGAGCATTCTAGAGTAAGTTCCGAGGGAACAAATTGTTCCGAGGGAACTTACTCCTGAAGCAATTTCATTCACAAAAAATGTTCCGAGGGAACTCTCTAAGGTTTCTAATGTGTTTCAAGTGTTTTTCTAAGTGTTTCAGGGAATTTCGGAGTAATTTGAAACTCCGAGGGAAATTCCCAGGGAAGTTTATCTGGATAAATGAGGAGAAATACTCTAAGGGAAGAAGTTCCGAGGGAACTTCACTCTTCCGAAGGACCAAGATTGTTCCGAAGGAACTTTAATGAAAACTTAATCGATTTTTTGGATTAAGTGGGTCCCTTTACAGTTATTTCACTGTTGCACCGTACAAATGCACAATGCGTTAACAGTGACGGTTAACTGTAGACCCCACCAACTCCACCTTTCACGTTACCATTAATTCCCTCTCTCCTCACCCTTTAACTATCACTTCCAGAGAAAAATCTTCACTTACGAAACCTAAAACCCCAAATACCCCTCAATCGCTCTCGTTTACTTCTCAATTTTATCAAACCTACTCTCAATTTCCGACAGATTCACTCAATACAGAACAATGGCAGCATCCGCGTTCCACACTCTACTGGTTTGCCTAACCCCAAGGCGATCACATGAAGAACTTGGTGAAGTTCAAGCAACTGCTCTTCATGCTGTGATCAGGGGAGAGTGTTTTAACTTTTCAAAAATGATTTTTTATGGGCTAAGTGAGAATTGTACGAAACTTTTTAACATGTACCCAAGGTTTTTACAACATATTTTGGATACACAATTCCCTGATGTCCCACGAGCTGGCATTGTTTTTAATCAAAAACACTTAACATAGAAAATCTTTTCTTACTTGCTTTCTAAAAATGCAGTTGCCAACTGTCTTGGTGTGAAAAATGACCATCCACTACCGGAACCAAGAGTTGTTCCTGCACAAAATATGCAAGAACAACGAGTTGGAATTCAAGAACCAACTGAGCATGTTGCTCCAGGTGACAACACTGAACCTGCACCATCATTCGTTGAACCCACACCTGAAATTGACCCTCTTGACAAACTAAATGTCAATATCACCTATCAAAGAAAGAGGGTCAGGCACTCAAAATCTTCCACCAAAACTTCCTCACCTACTCAGGCAAAAGCTGTTGATAGGGAAATAGGGTCTACTCCACCTGTGTCTCCCAAACCCACCCAACCTAAGAACCTTGAGCATGACCCACCGTCTGCTCAACATCATGGACCAAGGGTTTAGCCACATTGCTGATGATCTCTCACTTGAGACCTCATCTTCTATTAGATTGGATGCACAACCCTGATCCCCTTTGTTTACCTCCATGGACCTAAACCTAAATATACATGTGAATGAAGCAGAAACTGATCTAAATCCAAATGAGAATCTCTTTTTATCAACCTCACCTCATGAAGATGATTTGATGGATTTTGATCATGTTTCTCCTAACCCCCATTCACCATCTAAGGAGTTGAACATCAGGAGTGATGAAGATGTTCATATAGAAAGGGTTGCTACTACAATTGGTTCCCCACTGGAGCAATTGGACAGTAGTAACATTCTTAAGACTCAATCTATGGCAACCAGCAGCCAGTTTGAACCAAAGGAACCAGAAATGGAACCTAAGGCTAAACTGTGCCTGCAGGGAATCCCAGGCGCCAAGAAAACCAGGGTGATGAGCTTGATCAAGCTAGGCTTGATGGCTCTTCTTTGCCCAAGGATACTGAGAAATCAGTTGAGGGCAGTGCTTTACTACTTGAATTGACAACTAACAAAGTGAACTGTAAACACAAATGCAGTCCCTGCTACAAACAGTTCAACAGCAGGATATCTTGATCAACAGGCTTAAGCAAGAGAATGCTAGTGTATCAAACCCAACTGGTGAAGCTGTTGCTACCAAAAAGGGGGAGAAAACTAGCTCTTCAACACCTTATCAGAAAATTTTTGCTGAAACCAAGCCTACTGAAGACTCTGCTAGCTCAAGTGAAATTGACTTTGATCCAAATGAGAGGTTACCTAAGAAGATGAAGAAGAAGCTATTCAAAATCTGTGTAGTTAAGCCCTTGATCAACCCAATAGAAGGTATGCTTAATGTTCACCTGGATCAGCTGATGCAGGTAGCACCTGAAGAATGCAAGGTCAATCATATGGAATTCATGAGATTTGTGATGGCTGCTTCAGGTGCTCACCCTCAAAATATTGGATAAGTTAGGAGCTTTTTGTCTGATGTTTACATGGAAAGAGAGCAAGAGTATCTTCAAACAGGTCAAGATCAGTTTGAGGCTGAAGGAGAAGAAAGAAGTGAAGAACAGGTTGATGAACCTGAGAGTGAACCAGGAAAAGATGTGGATCCTTTTGACATTGAAGTCACAGAAGCACTTCTCAACTTGACTAACCCCACATCTTCTTCGGCAAAGGCTACAACTGAAGAAATTCCAAAGGAAGTGATTCCGGAGGAATTGATCTGTGCTAAGGAAATTCCAAAGGAAGTTACTCCGGAAGAACTCCTCACAACTGAGGCTGTTCCGAAGGAAGTTACTTCGGAAGTTGCTCCTGAGCAATTGCCTAAGACTATTCCGGAATAAATTGTCCTGGAAGATAGTCCCAAGGTAGTTACTCCGGATATTGGCACTAAGACTATTCCTAAGCAAGTTACCTCGGAAGCCAATCCCAATGCTGCAACTTCACTTCATGAATCTCCAAAGCTTGCCGATGATGATTCTCTTGATGAGAGAACCATCTCTGGTTTCACTGACATGGAGAATGATGATTAGAGCACAGGAGGCCAAAATGAAAATATGGATCCTGCCACAAAGGCTCTGATTGATCAGTTGGAAAAGGAGAATGTTGAAATACAAAAGAAGTTCCTAGAACATAAGAAGATTGCAGTGTTTGAAGAATAGAAAAGACTACTCATAGAAGGAGGTATTTATGAGTATGTCATCAACAATGCAGACCTAATGTTCTTCATCAATGGAGCTAGGAGAAGATCTGATCTGTATATAGAAGAAAGGATTGCCAAAGCTGAAGAGCAAGGTCTTCAGACAAGGTTGATAAGTACAGAAGGGTCTTGGGAAATGAGTATAGGAAAATTCAAATGAAGAAGACTGAAGACAATAAAATTTTCCTATCTCAATTTAGCGTGATGCTCAAGAGCAAGGAGTGTTTCACTGATGCATGGGTTGATGAGATGAAGGGTGATGACCTGATAAACTGGATGTATATGATCTTGGCTATCTGAGCCGATCAAGTCAAAGAGATGAATGTTAAGAGATTTGTTGACTATGCTTTTGAGCAGGAGAAGGCACAAGAGAAGCAAGGTACCAAATATCAAAAATTATCTGAGGAAGATGACCAGCTGATTCACAGGTGGTACTTCAAGGAAATTATGATGGAGAACCCCAAAATAATCAACTCTTGCAAACTGCCTAGACTAAGACAGGACTATGATGTCATCAGAAAGAGTCAAATAGAAAAAGAAAGAGTTTCCGGTGAGAAGAAGCCACCAGGTATGTATGCTCTTTTTGAATCTTTACATCCTGAAGGTCTCAGCTACCTTAAACAAAAGAAGAGAAAAGCTCCCGTCTCAACTGCTCAACAAAATAAGCCAAGGATCAACATTGTGAAGCAAATGTTTGACACTGTCTCTGATCCTCATCTCTCATCATCTCAACCCTTCACCACTACATCACAACCCACTGCTCCCACATTTCAAACTCCAAACCCGCCAATTCCATCTCCACAATCTTCACCACCTCCTAAAATTCCAAAGCCTACACAACATGAGACTGAATCCTCATCCCAGCAACCTTCAACCATACCACCCATCCCGCTCACCTTTTCTGGAAGAAAGAAATCCATGGCTGCAAGAAAGAGGTCTGTAGCTAAAAGGAAGAATATAGTAGCGAGTGAATCAGAAGAAGAATCTGAACCTTCAGATCCTCCCAACTCACATGTCGATGTCACTCATCCTTGTATTCTAAGGATTGAATCACACAAAAGTGAAGACATGCACTACTTCTTCATAAGCAATGGGGAAGTAAGGAAGAAACATAATTTAAGATTTGATGATTGGGATAAGTTACATCAGATGGATATTATGACCATAATGGGAACTCCCAACTATGTCTGCATGCCTTAAGGTTGTAGTAGAGCTCAAGTAAAGGCATTAAGAAGATTCGGCAAGAAGAACAGTTTTTGGTAGCAACATCTTAAGTGGAGACTGTTGGGAATGTTCAGTTTGGCTAAAATTCTCTAAGTTAGAGTTCCGAAGGAAGTTACTCCGGAACTTCCTCTACACTAAGTAGTTCCTCCGGAACTTCTCCCTAGTTAGTCCGGAAGTTTGACTTATCTATTGGTTCAAGTTTCAAGGCGGTAAAGCTGTCAGAGAGCAGTTTACTTTCCGTCATGCGTTACACTGTTCACCGATAGAGTTGCTCAACTGTTCACAGCGCCCATGCTTGTTGGTACAATAACTTTTGGAGTAGATATGATTTCTTTATTTAGCCTAGCTGCCTAGTAGCTAAATGGAAATAAAAGATTATATTTTATTTCCTCCTTGCATTATATATATTACTTGTACTTCTCTTGTTTTTTATCGATCAGTTCTTTCATATTCATCAGCTGTAACTTGTTGTAAACATCGGAGAAGTAATAATATTGTAGTGCTTGGAATTGATATCTTGTGTTCAACTACTTTACTTCTTGTTTATTAGTTATTGTTATCGATCAAAGGCTTTCTAACATAAACACAAACAAGTCTGATTCCGTCTTTCTTGTTTGATACCTTTAAGTAACATGTTTGGTTAGCTAGTTCTAACCACGATCCTACAGGTGCTCTCCTTGGATACCAGGAGAACGGTGAACTGTCGGAAAAGGTATGTACTTTGTTGATCTTTTTTTATATTTTTTGTGTGGGTTTAAGTATTTATATTTTATTTAAATTTTTCACAGCACATTGAAGCCTGGGTTAATAGGATGATGCGTCATAGGCAGGCAAAAATTAAGAAAAATGGTCTGTCAGGGTTTTGTTGGTCGATCCTACCACCACAATTTAGATATGAAATGTGCCATAAAGGCGAAAAGATCGCTGCCAGATATGCCAACAGTTCGGATGAACTATTTCCCCCTTTTTGGAAGGTGGTGTACGTTTATGTGCCTTTATATGTAAGGTCCGTTAACGAGTGGTTGTTGTGTCGTATCGACATGCGAACCTTGGAGATGCTTCAGTTTTAGACGAATCATAGGTACCAAAAAGAGTATTCACGGTTATTATTTAATTCCGAATTATTTGATGTGATGGGTATTTTTTTGGATGGTTGTTGAAAGAGATACATTATTGGCGACGGTAAAACGGACCTTCTACAGGACCGGGTGAAAGAATTTTGACATTCTCTGCGAATGAAGAGTATCTACCAAAAGATTCTACCAGTCTAGGTTCGGATTCTGGAGTGGTTGCAAGCTTGTTGATGGAAAAGTTGGTAGAAGGTAAGACGTTAAATATGGGAGACGATTTGAAGGAGGTATGTGCGGCATACCGGGGGCATATGGCCGAGCAGATATATCGGTGTCATTTTGAACCAGATTTTTAGTGGTGTTAATTTTTACTTTAATTTTATTTTGAACCAGATTGTCAATGTAACCATTATTTTATTAGTTTAATTTTAACAATGTTAATTTATTTCGGGCCCTTTATTTTGAACATAAAATCTAAAAAATATTTAAAAACACAAACACATTTAAGTCTTAAAATTATTAAGTGACATATCCTAGTAACAAAAAAAAATTATATATATAAATTTATTTCGGTAGCTTAAAACAGAAATTTTTGAATAAGATAAATAAAATTTTAAAACAACTTTTTTGTTGCCTTAGAGCTTGAGGCGTCCCATTTCACCCGAGTTGTCGGGTAGTCTTCTTCAGTCTTTTCTCCCAGCTCACTGTTAGTGACGTAGACATCAACACTTCTGATGTTTTTCATTTATGAAAGAAATAAGACGACCAACGTCCATATTATTTGTTAATGGTTCGAGACCACTGTCAAGATCAAGATAAGGGTTTTTATATTAAAACCACATGTTGTTTGTATTTTCATACCCCAGATGTGGCATGATTAGACTGATCATATCATAGAAATCTAAACTCATTTACATCGCAGTAATCCGTCAAAGTACAACGGCCTTCAACATATCTCCTTCCCGGTAAAACTATAAAATGACCGTAATGATAGATATTTAAAGTAAAATAACATGGATTACGCATTTATGCATCATCCACGATTAAAGCGAGGAAACCTTCATTAGTCGATCGAATCGTCCACGATCTCCTTCTGAAACTCATGTTGTATTGGTGAAGTACGTTGGGAGATTACGGGCAGTTTCTATAAATGGTATATATTTTGTGATATATACCTCCGTTGATAAACATCCTACTTATAATCAGCACTAGATTTATCAAATTTGACATATGCAGCGTATTAGCCCATACTCAGTGTATGCCTTTAATGGTTACCTTCTTACTGTTCTAACTGTCTTTTGCAGTCATTTGCAGGTGGTGCAGTTAGTGGGTGTGGGGTCATACGCTGCGTATGTATGTATACGTTGCGTATTGATCTAACATATGCAACGTATAGTGGCATACGCTGCGTATGAGAATTCAGTGATAATTGCTCCTCTACCGACGAGCATGGATTTGGAAAGAAAGGAGAGAAATCGAATATTTCACGATATCGTTTGCAATTATTTGGATATAAATCGAATATTAGGAGATATCTATAATCTGTATATAACGCACAATGCAGGACCACAGTATCATTACTCTTTCGTTACTCATTTATCTGCAAAGTTTCGTTTGCAATTATTCATTCCGCCTGTTTGAAAAAATATACAAATTTTTTTAGTATAATGTCGATTTGGAATATATTCTCGAATGACGAGGCTCTCGATTTAAACCAGCCACCACAACACGTAAGCAAAGTTGTATTCTTTTTGAACTTTTAATTTTATAATGTTCTATATAATACAGCGTATATTATATTTTTGAAGGATGAATACGTGGTTCAACCGTAATAACGGTCGTATTCCCAATCGGCTTTCGATTTAAACCAAGCAAGAGTTAATATTTATAATTCGCACTAAATTATTATATTTACAGTAATATTTATTTAACTTATATTTATTTTTTTATTTATAAGGAGGCACCTCAAATAGAAAGTCATTACCTTTTGATTTCAGAACCGACGTTTGATTTAAACCAGACAAGTAGTGGGGTTCAAAAAATATTGTATTTAATTTAGTTATAATGAAAATAATTAATTCGATATTTTGTATTTTTATAGATACCTGAAAGTTATTATGACGGTCAACATTCTCAATATGACACTCAATATTCTCAGTTATACGGTGAGCATTCGTCATGGGTCGCCCCTGGCGGTTCTCAGTATGAGAATCAGTATCATGGAGATGCCGTACCTGAAACAAACCCGGAAAATGTTAACGAGGATTCCGATACAGATTAGTTTGACGAGTTCGGTGTACGCAAAATATACCCACCGGATGTGGACTACAGTACCGACCAGGTAATTTATTTTTTTTTACAAAATTAAATTAACCAAATAATTAACCGGCCACATAATTAATCGTATTTATTTTTAATTTTATTTTGTATAGATATTTTAAACCTTTGACGACCTCGTTGCATGGGTCAGTTATAAAGGCAAAGAAAATGGTTACGTGCTTAACAGAAGACGGACCAACACGAGTAAATTAAATGGTAAGGTGGGTAAAGGGTGGATAAAGTGTGATCGTTCAGGCAAGTTCTAAAGCAAAGCCAAAGTAAAAAAAAAACTGGTAGTAAAAAATATGGATGTTCGTTCATGTTGAATGACGTATACAATGCTTTCCATGCCAGATATGAGGTGATAATTGAATGTGATTCACATAACCACCGATCGACCCCACATCTTAAGGCTCTCGCCTACGTAAGGAGACTAAGACCTCAAGAAAATTGTTTTAAAGCATTCAAAAAATTGTTTTGAATATATTTCCTAATTAAAATGAAGATTGTATACGTATGTAAAAATTGTTTTAAAGCATTCAAAAATCAAATTCCATCTTCATGTTCCTTCCAATTAATTTATCCTCCATATCAGATTTTTTTAGTGGAGATCAAGATTCGAACCCTTGGTAATGTTTGAATCTAATGGTTTGATTTCTTGTTTGATTTACAAAATAAAAAGTGCATATAAAAAGCAGATAGAAGTTTAATTTCTGATGTGATTTGCTTAAGAAGTGAATTGATTATTGATTATATAGAAATATTTGATTTCGTAATTATTGGTCTTGGTGTATTATTACTATGTAGTGTATAATCATTTCAAACTCAAATCACAACATTTATACATATTGATTGAGTAGTGTATTTATTAAAAAAAATTATGTATCACACCATTTATTCATGAGTGTTATAAGATTTTTTGGATTATAATATATTTTAGGATTAAAATTCTTTTATACATACATTGTATTTAAAAAATATATGTCCATACAAATACTTAAAAGTATATATATTTAGTGTAGAAGATATTTAAAAATATATATTTAGTATACAATTTTTTTTAAATACAATGTTATATATATAATATTTGAAAGAAATAATTAAAATGAAAATGTTGGATATATAAAACCTGGTGGTATTAGGGTTTCACTAGTGGTATTGTAGTGGTATTCTACGGTGTGGATCCCAGTTTTATGCAAAGTGTGGTTTGTAACCACGATTTGGTACAAAAAGAATTGGACTTTTTCCAACTGTGGGTCCCACCCGAACCTAAGATGGGTTCTCCAAACCTATAAAACCGAAACGTGATTTAAGAATACGTTTTCACAAAAATTCAAATTAAATACTTTTCTACACTATTTTTGTAAAATAAATTGATAGAAACACTAAAGCATAAAGGTGAAAAAAATTCTAGGATTCGTGGACTCGTGGAGTGGCTGGGAATTGATGCTTTCAAATATGCATTTATGAGCCGCAATAAAAGCGTTAACTTTGTAGTATTACACATAAAAGTAAAAATATTAAAAATCTTAGAAATTAAAAGAAAACAAAGACTATATACGTTGTGTTTGTAAGCATTATTACTTTATTTAATGTGAATAAATGGGCAAATAAATTTTCACGTAAAAAAATAACATAAAGGAATCTTTAATACTTCTAAATTGATCGAATAGCCTACGAAACTTAGTAAGGTGAGTTCCACTATTTGGTTACAGAATCCGTCAGTCTAATAATTAGAAAAATTGAGTTTTTTTCTCATTGTGATTAGAGAAAGTTTTGCATGAGAAGATAAGAAAATTGTAGGCTAGGAATGTTGCAATCAATTTGTAGTTATTGATTTTTTGTTTTTTTTTTTTTGTATTTGGGTTGTCTATATTATGTTATTTGGGAGTACTAAAATTTGGCTATAGAAAAAAAAAAAAACAAAAGCATGCATTGATTGTATAATTAAGTACTTAATGCACTTATAGTTGGTACATAAAAGATTATTCTTATGATAATATCCAGATAAAACACTCATTCTTGTTTCTTTATTCAATAGCCATCATGTATGTGAGAAGTAAGTTATGAAAGATTCAAAAAGAAAAAGAAACATGATAAGTTGTATAATTCGATGGATCTACTAGATTAAGACCCTATTCTTCATCAAAGAACTGCTTCACAATCTTCACACTTGGCTCCACCACCTGTTTTTCCCACACTTCCGCCACCCTTGCTCCGCTGGACTCTGCCGCCAACACTGTCCTAAACGCCTCGGTCGCATCTACTCTCTTTACATCCCACCCGGCGTCCCTCAGCCGTAGGATCTTACTCACTTGTTTTTTTGCTAGTTGATACGTGTTGTACTTGATCATTCTAACAGCCTCATTGTATGCTCCCATTTGGCCCGTCACATCCTCCTCAGACCCCACCTTATCCATCGCCTGGAATTTCTTGAAATAGGTCTCGAACTCCGGTACTCCGATCGCCTGACCTAAACCGGCCCGGTTCACGCTCTTGTATTCCCCAGACCCAAAGAACTCTTCCAACTCATCGAACATACCCGTATCCAGCATCTCGTCGACCCGCTTCGATAGATATTGGTTTAAGACCGGTAACGATACGTCGACCCAAAGGAAACAACAATCGTAACGAAGCTCCAAGCTAATCGGATCCGGGTTAGGCCCGGTGAACACGTCCGATTTCGGGTCGTAACATTTTGTAACAAGGGAGTGGATTAAAGAAGTTGACCCGCCAACGACAAGAGGCAATCCACGACGGGATCTTACGTCAGATATGACTTCCGACGCAAGGTTCCGGAAATCCGATGGAGTGATCTCGGATTTCGTCGGGTCAACCACCCCGAGAAGGTGATGGGGGACATTGAACCGATCTTGCATTGAGATTTTGTTGGTGGTAATATCAAGTCCAATGTACACTTGCATTTTGTCGCAATTGATGATCTCAGAGTTGTTGAGAAATCGAGTAGCGAGGTCGACTGAGAGTCGTGATTTTCCGGCGCCGGTTGCTCCCATGATCACCACAATCTTCTGTTTACTGGGAGGTGCTGCGGCCGTGATTGTCGAGTGTTCCATTTGATTGAATTTGATTAACTCTTGATCACGTAAGTTGTGTTGGGTGAGGGTTTAAGTGTTGTTGGACTTGTTTTTATAGCGCCTAAAAATCTAAAATAAACGTTTCTTATCACATGAAATCTTATGCATTAAATGTAATTAAGGCACCTTCATCCTTATATATCTAGATATATATCTGCATGTTTATTAAGGCATTTATATTTTTTTAGAACGGCGACGGGAATAACACAAGTACAGAAAAGAATTAAATTGTTACATTACCAACAATATAAATTGTTAGTGATCAACGAAGGTTGACGCAAGGATAACGCGAGCACACAAAACTATTGTGTTGCTTTAACATCACGTATAGAAAACAAAAATTAAAAAACATATATGTAACGATAAAAATCATTTATAAAATTATGGCCACCTTATATTTAACATTTAAAAATTTACCTATTACACAACCAACTCATTGCTAAACTCGTTGCGCTCGGATACAAAACAAAGAAAACAAAAGAAATTTAATAAGTCAAAAAACAAAAATTACAAACTAATATCAAGCATAATATTTTTAAAAATAAAAAATTAATAGTAAGAAAACTATTTAATTCTAATTTATTACGATCTTTTTAAATCCTTAATATTTAATTCACTTATATTAGCAAAGATGTTTGAAAATTTATATATAGTAATTCAATTTATTCGAATCCATGATATAATAATCCACATTTAATACAAATCCTTAATATTTAAATCCTTAATTTTTTACAATCCATGATTTTATTATATGTGCTACCATGGGTGATAGGGATACACAAAACAGTGGCAGTGTTAAAACGCAATGTAAAAGATAGAAATACTAAAAGACTACGTAACGATGTTAAAATAAGTAACTTAGCAAAATATAACGTAAAATAATTAGATACCTGAATGCAACTATGTAAATTAAAATTAATATAACACTTTAAAAAATGATTTAAAATGAATTAAAAAAATAAAAAACAATGTAAAAAATAATAATAAAGACCGCCACGATAAAAAATATTAAACAACTAAAGCAACAATGTAAACTAAAACTAAAACCAAGGAAAACGCTTTAAAAATGATTCAAACCATCAAATAATATGTTAAATTTGTTACTTGTTGAATTCAAACTCATACGTTGTCGCAGGGATAACGCGGACATACAAGACAGTTGCATTATTATAACGTTACGTAAATAAATAAAAACATGTAAATGCCCGAACACTTAAAGTGTTGAACTTACGGCGTAAAAGATGACTTTGCATATTATACCTATTGCACTACCAAAATAATATGTTAAATATGTTGTATTTGAATAATAAATAATTTTTTTTGTATTAATGCCATGAATTGAAATCATCACGTGACGAAACCTATTGGCTCATTCCAAAACTGTTCATTGATATTGTAATTTGTATTGGGGTTTCATATAGATACAAATGGTTTTTTGTCAGACAATCCTTCTCAATGTGACATTAAGATATAAATGTTACATCTTGGTTCATGTATTTAACTAGCGTGACATTAAGGCATGAATGTTACATTTGTTTTATTATAAGAATAAATCTAGTAGTTTTTTTTTTCAATTTGAAACCACTTTAATTTTATAACAAGTAAAATACACTTCATAAAAAAACCCAAAAAGCGTAATTTAAAAAAATTAAAAACAACTCGTTTTTAAAAAAAAAATCAAAATAAGCATTTTAAATAGGGGTGAGCAAGAAACGGGCTTGACCCTGTAAACCCGGTAAACCCGACAGACCCGACCCTGTGTGGACCCTGTTTTTAATATACGGGTCGGGTCACGGGTTTTGAAAATAGTGTTAATCGGGTAAGGGTCGGGTACGGGTCAGGTATGGGTTTTAACGGGTAAGACCCATTTCGTACGATTTGATATATGAATCCTATAGGTCGCATTCATTGAAATAAAATAAAATAACTAAAAAGTATGTAAACAAAAAACATGTCATACATATATGCAAAAGTAAAAAACTTTTAGGATTTGATATGCATTTAAAAAATATTTTATTTTTAAAATATATAATCTTAATATTTATGAAACATACTGATTTTCCATGATTTTGAAAATATATGGTTGGGATTGGATTGAAAGACATTCAAAATATAAAATATATTCATACTAATTAATAATTTTAATGTTCAACATCTATAATTTAGTTATTTACAAGACACAGAATCTTCAATTGATGAAAAGTGAGTTACTATCACAAATTCATAATTGTAAGTTTCTAACAGGTTTTTTTTTGTTTTTTGTTGGTTCATTCAAGTTTCATACTCGTATTCATTTTGATTTAATAATTGTTTTAGCACATTTTACCTCCAACTTTGTTACATTGCATGTAGATTACTTGATCTTAGACTCTTAGATTGTATGAACGTGTGGTTATTTAACGGGTATGGGTCAAAACCCGAATACCCTTAAACCCTGCGGATCTAGACCCGGCTAAACCCTGTAAATAAAAGTACGGGTACGCGTTTACTTTATTGACTTAAACGGGTACGGGTTTGGTGCGGGTCGGGTATGGGTATGGGTATGACGGGTAAAACCCATTTGCACACCCCTAATTTTAAAAAATTAAAAAAACAACTTTATGAAATAAAAATATCTAAAAAATAACATTTTACAAAACGTAAAAAAAGAGTTTACGTAATTTAAATACACATCATAAAAAACCCAAAAATCGTAATTTTTTTTTTTAAAAACAACTCATTTTTATTAAAAAAATCAAAATAAGCATTTTAAAATATTAAAAAAACAACTTTATGAAATAAAAATATCTAAAAAATAACATTTTACAAAACGTAAAAAAATAGTTTATGTAATTTAAATACACTTCATAAAAAACCCAAAAAACGTAATTTTTTTTTTAAAAACAACTTGTTTTTATTATAAAATCAAAATAAGCATTTTAAAAAATTAAAAACAACTTTATGAAATGTGAAGTTTAGGCCTAAGTGTGGTCTGCTAAAGTAAAAAACGTGACATTCAGACCTAAATGTGAGGTTTAGGATGGGTGTACTTAAAAAAGTGTTCGTGTCTGTATCATAGACCTTTGTATTATGCAAGATGGTACCTATCTCCTCGCTTCACGATGGGGAATTCAAGACCGGAACGCACAAGACGCATAAATTCATTAGCGTTGTTGATAATTTTGGGTAACTTAAAAACTGAAAATTTATAATAATAATTTTATTATCTTTTTATATTATATCTATTTAAGCCTGTAAACGAACCGAACGAACACGAACATGGGCATGTTCGTTCATTTAACTTTAAGCGAACACGAACACGAACATGAACATTAGTCGAACAAAAATTTTCTTGTTCGTGTTCGTTCATTAAGAAAATTGACATGTTCGTGTTCGTTTATGTTCGTTCATTTAAGACTAACCGAACAGTTCACGAACATAAACGAAAATAATTTTAAACGAACATAAAAAAACAGATTTGTTTCCAACAATGTCGATAATCAAGAAAAACATCTAAACGAATGGTTCAAATGTTCATTAATCATCCAAAATCCATCAAGACTCATCCAACAATCTTAATTTAAGTATTATATTAATAAAACTAGGATAAAACCCGTATGTTATACGGGTTGAATTATTAAAAAAAATATATATAATTGATAATTTATGCACAATCTTCTTATTACCAAAATAACGTATTACATTACATTATATAAAAAAACAAAAGTTATAATTCATAATATGGTATTTGTGACTTTACTCTTTTTATAAAATATATTTATTTGGGGTATGTCTCTACTTGTATATTTAGAAAATGCAAGATAAGCGTGATCATGTGTAAAAAACAATCAAACCCCCAATAGCGACTAACATGAATTATGAATTGACAAACTTGAGACTTTAAGTCTCTATAGAAAGTTATATGAATATAAAGTTTTATCAAAATTATAATGAGCACATTCTAATTGTTAAGTATAAAATCTAAATTATAATAAAAAATTATAATGTTATCAATAAAACATATTATGTTGATATACATTAGAAAACTTACAATTGTATTAGTCGCGGTCTCTAAAATTTTCAAATTGGATGAACATGGCTCATTTGATATGGTAGGAAAAACTATTTAATATTGGATACAATGAACATGATTTTTATCGCTTATGAATTTCTATATAAATAGTATCTCACCCACAACGCAACGCTTATTGAATTTGTAAATTAGTATTAGGTATTCATTAGTTAAAATATTAAATATGTTTGCTCAATTATATTTGAAAACACACTAAATAAGTTTCTAAATATTTTTTAAAATGAAAATAATAATAGTTTAAAAATTATTTTTAAATAAAAATAAGATGTAAATTAATATATGATTGTCATAATTCCTTAAATATAAATAGATAAAAATATATCATGATTATAAAATATGATATAATCTACCTATCTATTAAACAAAACATATTAGGTTGAGTTGGCACATAATAAGTGTGTCTACATCATCAATTGGTGATGTGGCATCCTCTAATCAAACTAAAATCTTAGGTGTAATTTTGTTAATTTTTTAGATTTTTTCAAACCATATAATTCAAAATTAAAGATTTTGACCTAAAATTAAATTCAATCATACCTCATAATTTATTTGTAAACCCGTAAATAAATAAGGTTTGTTTTTTAAATTTTAAATGTGAGATATCTATCCTTAAATAACTATAAATTTGTCAACCATAATATAATTACGTAATTTGCGTAATTATATATATTTTAAAATATACATAATCGGTTTTAGTTAATTATTATTTAAAAAATAAGATTAATATTAATTTAGGAAATAAGTTAATATATTTCAATAAAAAATACAATTAACAATATGTTAACGTTCTGATTCATGTATCTGTTAATTATCTGATTCAGTTGAGATTTACTTCAATATTTTATTGAATATGTTAACAATTATATTGTTTTAGTATCTTATGTTTAGAGATTGCTATGACAAATTTTTAAAAAAATTCTTATATGGGTTTCTTTTTAATATTTTTTGTTGAAATTTTTAATGATTAATGGGTTTGGTGGCAATTAAGGCTATGTGAGTTTTTTGGGAAACAAATATCAATGGTATGTTTCACTTTCTATTGATAAATTTTTAAATATAATATATTAGTTTTAGTGAATTTTGTAAATTGTGATAATATTACGAAATAATATTTTAAAAAATGTGAATTATTAATAAAGTTAGAAAACTCAATTAATAAACTTAAATTTATACTTAAATTTAAAGTTGAATTTTAAAATATAAATAAGTAACTAACTTATTTGCTAACTTTATAAAATTTAAAGTTGACTATCTGCAATAATATTTTTTTTTTAATTTGAAACGTCAATTAGTAAATCGAATTTATACTTGAATTTTGAAAATATGGTTTACTAACCAAATTAGTTGCTAAAATTTTGGAAATTAACATTTAATATTGAAATCCATTAATCAAAATTTTAACTTTTCAAATTAAGTTTATTAATTTTAGCAAGTCTGGATATATATATTTTTGTTTATATAATATGAATTTTTAAATTTATTCTGTTACAAATTAATTCAAATATTAATATTTTAACTTCCATTTTAGCAACTTTTAATATCAATTGAGTTTCAAATTTATTAATTTTCATAGTAAAAAATTTAACTTTTCAACTTAGTTTATTAGTTTTAGCAAGTTTTAAAATATATATTTTTGTTTATATTTAGTTGGTATTTATTATTTTAATTTTTAAATTAACATGTTACTAATTAATTTGAATGTTAATACTTAATTTTCATAATTTTAGTAACTTTTAATTACAATTGAATTTCTAATTTATTAATTTCCATATATGATTTTCAAATTTACTTTACTAATTTTTGAACCATATTTGATTGCAAATCGAGATTCAATCCTTCAAGGTTCAAGGGATTCAAGGTTTTATTTTTTTTTGCTTTAGATTGAAATTAGTCTTTTGAAATAGTAAATAAGAGATCTGTAAGTTTGAAACCCATGACTATATATGGAAGTCAAAAAGTTATACAAAGGATATAAAAGCTTAAAACTCGATTATATTGTGTTTAAAAAAATAAACATAAAGAACAGAAGTATGTAGTGTTTTCTTTCAACTCCAACTTTTCGATATAGGAAACTCACATAACTGAGCACTACATGCTATCAAATTACATTACAGTTTCTTTAATCTTCAAGCAATTCACAAAAGAGAATTATGTTTCTAAATATTTTGGGTGTTTTTCAATGGTGGTTCATCATTTTTGTTTTAATGGGTGCAACCCATTATTTCTATAGGAGATGACTAAATAAACAAAGAGGACAATGAAGAATTCCGTTAATGTCTTAAGCCAAAATTGCAGGTAACCATCTTTGATTTTGGATAACTGATTTTGGTTTTCTCAGAAATGTTGTCTTTTCTTTTCTTTCAATTTGAATCACTAAATAGTTTTAATTGAATGTTTCTTCTCTGTGTAAGATTCAGAAACATCAACTTTGTTGATTTGAATGTCTTCTTATGCAACAACCATTTACAGGAGTTTGACTGTTTGTCGTGTGTTTAATCGAATATTTAAGGACAGAATATACGCATAAGAGATTATTGAGAAGTAGTGAATATTAAAAAGCTGAAGACAAACAACAGTTGTGTGCCACGTGCTGTTGAGAACAAGAAGCGTAATGTCTTCTCAAATTTGTAATTGTTATTGAATTTTTGTTATGATTGTTGAATATTGTTTTACCGATAATAATTTTTGTATAGTATATATATCTATATATATTTTTTTATGTTTTAGGCCCGGGTATTTACCCGGGTAAGTGGCTAGTTTCTAATAAAAAAGAATTTATTAGAGAGTATATTTGGGAGAGAAACTTTTGTAGGAATGAATCTAATGTTGACATGTATCAACAATTATAATTGTTTATTAGAATAGGAAGATTACTTATATTATTATATAAATAAAATTAAAGCGAACGTAAATTAACATAATCGAACATAAACGAACACACATACACTAAAGGAAATAAACGAACATAAACGAACGTTTACAAACATAGATGAACGAACGAGACAATTGTTCATGTTCGTTCATTTAATTAAATAAACACAAAAATTTGTTCGTGTTCGTTCTATAGTAAATAAATGAACATAAACGAACTTCTCGCCAAACGATTCATGAACTGTTCACTGAACGTTCAGTTCGTTTACAAACCTACAACTATTAGTTTATGTCAATGGTAAGCGAGGTAATTGATCTATCAACAAATTACAACTCAAACTTGAAGGTGCAAAAATGTAAGACCATATTGAGACACACGAAATCCATGAATTTTTTCTTATTTGAATTTTGTTAGTATTTGTAAGTGCTATAAATGGTTTTGATTCGTCATTCTCTCTACCATAAAAGTCATAAAGAAATCCATTAAAGAATACATCAACAAACCATAAAACTCAATATCGTATATCTTTAAATAGATAATATTTATAAAAAAAAAAGAAACAAAATTCGTCAATATGAAACAGAAAAAAAAAAACCAGAAAATAAAAACAAATTGTAGAAGAGATAAAATACTTGGTAACGGCTATGTTAGTCAAATCGACCACACCACCCATTCACCAATAAGAAGTAAGATCATCAATGCCTCAAAAATTTGAATATGGATCAACATAATCATCATACTATCTTTTTAGGGAGTTAAGCTTATCAATGAGAACTTTATTTCGTCAGAAGATAAATTGTTAATAATAGCTTTAGTATAAGAGATAGGATCAATAATCTTTCAAATATCCATGTAAGCTATATTAAGGTAGGTTACATAATCATCAAAATTAGACAACTTATGCCTTGATGTCCTACTAAACTGGATCTAACGGGTTGAAGCAAATATAGTTTCATAGATTTCCTCTTTTAGCATTTGAGTCAGGTATATTAGGAGTAATATTATGTTCTAAGTGTGAGGAAGTGGTGCAGTGTTATCGCACCACGGTGTACAAGAGGTATAATTAGAGTTAAAGTCAGAGTTTAATTAACTTTGTCTCTCCTCCCGCCTCTTATACTTTAGGCAAGTCATGGATAAGAACTTTTACTGCTCCCGCTGACCTTAGAACTCCTTAGGAACTTAGCATGCTTAGTGTTAATCACATGTGTGACTGATGAAGATTAATAGAATCTAATAAGGAAACGGCATATGATTATA
The DNA here is from genome assembly GCA_039602395.1 of Deinandra increscens subsp. villosa. Lineage (NCBI taxonomy): Eukaryota > Viridiplantae > Streptophyta > Magnoliopsida > Asterales > Asteraceae > Deinandra > Deinandra increscens. The sequence goes on along the minus strand of JBCNJP010000008.1, from coordinate 69,125,317 downwards.
AATGTCAAGTTTCTTATGTTGAGGATTATTAAGGTTTGGCTATGACTAACAACTAATTATATATTTTATACTTGGTTGCCTTCCCGTCCAGGATTCAGAATGAATTTTAGGGAGAGATTAAGTAACCTTGTTCGTTTAGTATATGAGTTGTTGTCTTTTTAGAATCGGTGCATAGAAAGGAATGTAAGACTTTAGATGGCATATTTATTATCACATCTATAGGGATACTTGTATCATCTAAGCTTAATGATGCTACTAATAAGTATCATACATGATTTACTAGTTCACACTACTATGGTCTTTACTAATGGACTGCGAGTGTTACCAATATTTGTATGTCAATCTTAGTATTTCATCTTTAATATCGAATCTCACAACTTTCACTTTATGATCAAGCTGATTTTTTTAACTTCGTCCTTGAAAGTTTTAGGTGAGAAAGATGTTATTCTTTAATTAAGTACAAGAATAAGTAATCATTATTATGAGTGATAAATGTTTTATGCCTAGATATTGCATTTTGGGATAAGAACCACTAATGTGTTTGAGTTTTAGTAAGTTAGAACTCCTAGTGGTGCCTTGTTTATTCCCTTATACATATATTATCTTCGTTAAGTTCTCATTTATATGATAACAAAGATTATGAACTTGAATCATCTAGTTATATATAAGTTATAAAGATTTCAACCCACAACTAAACAATTATAACCAACAACTTTGATTGTTTAAGGTAATAGTGGCTTTGTCATGGCCATGTGAAACCTTATAACTATCAATGTCTTACTTTAGTAGTGATACTAAGTTCCAAGTAAAGTTGGAACATGAAATGTATCATAAGGTGTAATACAATGAGTGGTTTTCATGGTTTGTAGAACCTTGACAATAATTTTGTCACTGACTCTCATTATAGATGTTCTTAGAACTTGAAGTTTTCTTGTATTTTGTTTCTGAACCTTAGAACTATCCTCTTTATTGTAAATTCTCTTCATTTTTATCAAGGTTAGTGATAGTGAGGTGAACATATATGGTCTTTCTAGTTTTAGGCACTATTCATCCTTTATGCACAATGCTATCAAAACACTCATTTTCCTTTGGTACTTATGAGTGTATTGACCAATTTTAAAGAGCATCAAAGTGTGCTAAGATAGGATTCAGTATGAAATGCACTAGAAAACTTTAGAGTTAAATACGATTTGCGTCCCTACCACTTTTAACTATTTGAGTCTGATAACGGTTTGTCAGGCCGTTTCAAATCCCCAACCTAGATTAATTTTGTAGTAGTGGAAGTTAGGGTTATCGAACCTAGGGAATATGTGGAAATTGATGAGTTGATTAACTAAATTAACTAAAATTACTGGTTAACCTAAAATTACCTACTTTGCCACTTAGCTGTTTTGATTGATTGGGTGAACTAACTAATAAAGTAACTAACTTTAACCTAGAAAATTGATTTAATTCAAATGAGACAAATCTAACCACTTCTGGATCCTGGTTGGCTACCGATCTAGAAAAACCTAATTCCTTAACCGTGACACATAGACATGCCCCCCAATTGCTTCCTTGACCTAATAACCTAGTTTCCTAATGGGCTGATTAGTCCTGCCGCAAGAAAGTGCTAGATCAATAAACAGTGGACCACTAAAACCCTAGATTACTAGTTGATTTTAACAATTCCGCATGCGGGTATTCAACGGTAGCAAGTATTCCGGAATAACTAGTTAAGAAATAGGTTAATCATAGAACGAATCCACCAACCAATCACCAAAAGCGGTTAGTGGTGGATTAGCCGGACATGGCTAATGAAACAAACATGATTTTATTGAAAGATTGCATAAAACTAACGTACCGAATGATTGAAATCTCTCAAAAAGCTCCAAAACAAGGTGGAATTCGTAAACCCTACTGCTCTGGTCGCACAATGGAGATGAATGAATGACAAAAACTTAAGGAACAAGTTTAAATAGAAAACCCTAATCTACATCTTCTGCCGACTGGATCGGGGCGTACCGCCCCAAAATTCTTCACTCTGGGCGTACCGCCCGGATTTAATCTGCCGGCTGCTTCTCTATCTTTCAGGGCGTACCGCCCTAATCTCTGCAACCCTGGGCGTACCGCCCAGGTCTTCATTTCTGGAACTTTTCTTAATTTTCTTCTAACTTCTTCACTCGTTCCCTCTCGATTCTCAATCCTTGTACCAGCAGCTCCCAGTTCTTCATAACTGCTTCAATTTAACTCATTAAGCATCCGGTACCTCAAAATACAAAAACCCATGAAAATGCCATGTAATCCAACCATTATTGTTATTAAATAAGACAATATAAGCATAATAATGACGACAAATTGGACTAACATCACATCCCCACACTTGACTTTTTCCGTCTCGGAAAAACTGCCATGGAATCATAATCAGGAAAATCAATCTCAAAATCTTTTAACTTTTCACTTTATCAACCTTTTTCCATTCCACATTCCAAAATGTATTCATATATACTAAATGCAATCACCGGTATTTCTATCCGACTAAACCCAACCACTGATCTTTGAGCCCCCAAGGTGTTTATATAATTACCAATCAGTTGTATCAACTTGCTTATGTGTCCCACATTCAGAAAGTCCTAGCTCAATCTAGTCCCGACTCAAATTCGGTCAAAGCAAGGGTAATACAGATAGAATATTTATATTTTCCCCACCCTAGCTAAATCAGATACTCATATATCCCAAGAATGATGGATTTAAATGGATGAATGAAGTTGTTGAGCATTTATTTGACTACTGGTTTTTTTTCTAATTTTTTCTTTTCTTTTTCTCTTCTTTTTTTTTTATTTTTATAGTTGGTTAATTTTAACTATACTTACCAACGGACATCATCAGAGGCATTCTTTCACAAGGTCTTACCCCCGAAATCATACGTGAGTGTTTTGCCCGCGAGATCCAGAACATCATCAGAGGTACTCTTTCACAAGGTCTTACCCCCGAAATCATACGTGAGTATTCTGCCCCTTCACTCTAATTCATTAACCGCTTATTACCTACTATGCTCAAAAGGTGGAAAGATGGGGCGCCGTTATTTCTCGGATTTGCTTTCGCAAAAAGATCATAACGTGCCAGTTTATTCTGAGGATATATAAGTCTCTAATTTAAAAAAGTCTTTTTCCTCCTAATTGTCAGTTTCAACCTCACTATTACCTCTAAAATGGGAACCCACTAGCAAGCTAATTAATTACATATTTATACAAAATAAACACCAAGGGATAATTAAGCTTTACTAAATCAGCTGGGCCTACCGACACATCACAAATTAGCTATATTTTCCATTCTCTCCTTTTCTTACCACTTTTCCCTTTCTTTATTTAATTTATTTTATTCTGAAAATCGACTCCCAATTGTACTATCATTTTCCATGTACCGGCAATTTCCCTCAAAACAGATTTTTGACTCAGACACTTAAACTAAAAATGACTCAAAAATTGCAAAATCTTTTTGGATTTTTGATGTTTTTTTTCATAATAACACAACTACCTAAAAATTTAAAAACTACTAAAAACTGACGTCCTGTCCCCCTCCCCACACTTAAGATCGACATTGCCCTCAATGTGATAGGAACACGCACAACGTATAAACAGACACGAACGATAAAATAAAATAAATGAAGAATGCAAAAAAATAAAAAGACGAAAATAAATAAAAAGCAAAAGTTGGAACACACTCCCCTGATAACATCGTGAAAAGCTCCTCAGAAGTCGTCCAACACCCTCTCGCCACAGATCGTGAATTCCAGAAATCGGATGGAAGAAGTAATGTATGGAATGTCACATCTCAACCATGGTGCTACCAAGAAACAAACACATCATGCCATATATACAATCAAAATAAAACACAACCACCCCAACCGGTTACCCAGTACAGTACCCCCAGTTATCATATAGTATAATAGCATACAGACCATGATCATGTAAAAACAAAATAACCAAAAAGTACAAGGGTCAAGAAACAAAACCGATCGGCAATGGTAGTGAAGTCAGCATGATAAGCACCTACTCCTCATCATCCCCACCAGTATCTCCAGCATCTCCACCTGTACCACTAGGACCTGCATCTGGGTCACCGCCCTCATCTCCACCAGCATCATCAGCATCAGGCTCCTGAAAGAAATCAGGGATAGGTATACCCTGATGTGACATCATATGACGCATAGCCCTCTCTATCCTCTCAAAACGAACATCCACATAATCAAGTACCGTCTCCTGAACCATATCTAATGTGACCTGATCAGCCCTCGGTGGCCTCTCTGGTCTCTGCCTCAGCGGCCTCTCAACCTGGTGCAATATCCTATGCTGCCTCGCAGCCCTAGCAGCCTCATCACCGACAACAACCCTATCTCGCACCGCCTCCCACTGCGGTGGATCAGTCATGGTGACCATCTTGGCCAACCGCATATCTCCCAGCTCATAATGTGATGTCTCAGCCCCAATGGTCAGATGCGTCTCCAAATACCTACCCTGATCAAACACTCCTAACCTCCTAGCCAACGTCGTCACATAAGGCCCCATACTCAAATGTACCCCCGTGCCCGAAGTCCTCCTCCGTGCAAATGATGCTACCAACACCCCAGCAATGTTGAGGTCATGACCTCCAACAATCGAACGCAGCACCACCAAATCCAACTTCGTGCACTTCTCAACGCCAGAGCGGCGACCGAGAATAGTACACGCGACGATCCTATGAATATATCGAATAACAGGATCCCTAATCTGCGACTCAATCACACTGTCCAAGTAAGGAACTGCGCCTATCTCATCCCAAAACGCGGCGAGCTGCAAATCAGTAACCCCCTGTGGGTGTGCTCGGCTGAAAACCCCGCGCGGCAGCTCCGCAAACTCTGGCGCCTCAGCCTCCTCCTGGGTGTACAACCCTGACAGGACCGCGAACGCTGGAATACTCATGTGATGCGTCCGACGGCCTAAAGCGAATGTCAGGGCGTTCCCGTCGCCAAACTTCCCAGGACCCACCTGGAAAGTAGATAAGAACTCCACAGTAAGCTCCAAGTACTGATGGTCGTTCGGGGTCAACGCCCTCCTCCATCTCTCAGTCACTAAACCCCTGATCCTCTCAAGCTGTCCTAACTGTGCAATCAGCCCCCAATCAATCGTACGGTGATGTAACAGTGGCATCACAACGAACCTCCTCATCTGCCTCTCCTCGTTCGACCCATGCTCAAATTTCAGCAACGAGTGATGCTGATGGTTCCTCCTCGCGATCGGCGGTGCTGGCATATCCGCCTCAGGTAGAATCTCCGGCCCCCAGTAGCCTATAACCCTCCGTCTGAATGGGGGGACCGGAACCGGTGCATCAGGATCACCACGACGCCTCCTCTTGGGACCGCGGGTCCCAGAACTGGACCCCTGTGGGTGTGACATCCTGGAATGAGCAAGTTAGCACAAGATAACAATAATCATATAAAACCGGGCCTTCCTGCAATTGATTTCCCCATTCACCAACTATTTTTGGTTTTTTCGATTTTTTTTAATTTTTTTGGTTTTTTTCAAAAATATTATAAAGAAAAACAAAATTAAACAAAAAAGAAAACAAAATTTAAAACTAAAAATCAAAAACGACAAAAATTGGGATTTTTGGAAAATTTGAAAAATTCTGTGAAAATCGATCCAGGGCGTACCGCCCAAAAATGTTGCAAGTGGGGCGGTACGCCGCCCAATTTGTTTCAGGAAACCCTAATTTCAATTTGGGGCGTACCGCCCAAAATGTGGGTAACCTAGGCGGTACGCCGCCCAATTCAGATCGCAGAAATTGAAATCGGTGATACCCGAACACTCTATAACGACATCACGCTCCAACAACCTCGTCCTCACATCTAAATCAGTTCCTTTCAATCGAAAATGGCAAAAACTAACCTAAAACATATAAACACCCTAAATACTAAAATCAAATAAAACGGACGACAATTGGAACCTGTAAAGCTCGGAAACGGCCGGGAAATACTCGGCGGTGGTGTAGAGACTCGCGCAGCGGCGTGTGACGGTGGTTTCCGGTGTAGCGGTCGACGGCGGTGGTGTAGAGAGGCGATGAGTCGGTGGTGGGTAGCGGTGGGTTGGGTTATGAGAAACCGACCCACCGAAACTGTTTTATATTTTTTTCTCATTCAAAATCCGGGCGTACCGCCCAAAAGTATATGATTTAGGGCGTACCGCCCGGTTTTTAAAAACTGCACATTTTGAGAAAATTTTCGGGCGTACCGCCCAGGATAAGGTCATCTTGGGCGTACCGCCCATACCCTATTTTGGCAGAAAGTTTTGAAAATTTGGTGCCTGAAAATTTTTCTATCTCTGGAAAAATCACCACTTTTGCACCACCGAGCATGTGTACTGCAAAATTTTCATTAAAACTTACCTGGAACGCAGTAATCAGCACAATTTCAATCCCAAGCTTCCCGATTTCCTGAAAACACACCAAAACATAAAATCTAACAAAACTACGAAAACACACAAAAATCAAAATAAAAAACAAACCGCTGGGTTGCCTCCCAGTTAGCGCTAAGTTTTTAAGGTCTTCAGCCAGACCGTACTTCCCTTTCACGTTTCAGGGCTTTCAGATGCGGGCGCCAAAAAGTAATCGTCTTTGTCGACTTGCCCGTGAATGTCTGCCGAATCCAAATATGGCTTCAATCTGTGCCCATTTACTACCTGCCTCAGGTGGTCATCCAGGTCTTCAATCTCGAAATTACCATACCCCCCCACACTTGTGATGAGGAATGGCCCCGTCCATTTGCTTTTCAGCTTACCTGGAAACAATTTCAACCGTGAGTTAAATAACCAAACCTTTTGACCTACCTGGAAATCCATCTTCTTCAATCGTGCATCATGCACTTTCTTCATCTTATTCTTGTAGGCATCGGCACTCTCGTACGCCTCATCGCGTAACTCTTCCAATTCTCCCAGCTGGAGCTTCCTTTCTCTACCTGCAGCATCATAATCCAAGTTAACTTCTTTCACAGCCCATAATGCTCTGTGAGCTAACTCAACAGGTAGATGACATCCCTTCCCATAGACCAACCGATAGGGAGTGGTTCCAATAGGCGTTTTAAAAGCAGTGCGATACGCCCACAAGGCGTCATTCAATTTGGAAGACCAATCCTTGCGGTCGATTCGCACAGTTTTCTGTAAAATTTCTTTGATTTGCCGATTGGAAACCTCCACTTGACCGCTTGTTTGCGGATGATATGGGGTTGCAATTCGGTGGTCTATGCCATACTTCTTGAGTAGTTTGCCAAATCGAAAGTTCTTGAAATGGGACCCCCCATCACTTATGATCACACGAGGGATTCCAAATCGAGAGAAAATGTTTTGTTGGACAAATTTGCAAACTACACTATGGTCATTGGTCTTAGTAGCTATGGCTTCTATCCATTTGGACACATAATCTACCGCTACTAGAATGTAAAGAAAACCATTCGAGTTAGGAAAAGGGCCCATAAAATCTATGCCCCAAACATCAAAAATCTCTACAACCAAAATTGGTTGCAAAGGCATCTCATCACGCTTTGTGATGCTTCCCAACTGCTGACATCTCGTGCAATGCTTCACGAACTCAAACGCATCCTTGAAGAGTGTGGGCCAAAATAACCCGGATGAAAGAACCCGGTGACCCGTCTTGTGTCCACTAAAGTGACCTCCACATGCTGATGCGTGAACCAACTCTAGCACTGCTTGTACCTCCGACTCTGGTATGCACCTCCGGATTATTTGATCCGGTCCTATCTTGAACAAATCCGGCTCATCCCATATGTACTTCTGTGCTTGGGACTTCAAATGTATCTTCTTTCTCCTAGGCCAATGCTCCGGAATTGTACCTGCAGCCAAATAGTTAACAATGTTAGCATACCAAGGTAAATTAGAAACACTTAACAAGTGTTCATCAGGAAACTGCTCATTGATGCTCCATTCATCTTCTTCTCCTTCAATGTGGGGCAATCGGGACAAATGGTCCGCCACCACATTCTCACTACCCTTCTTGTCTCTAATCTCCAAGTTAAACTCCTGCAACAAAAGGATCCACCGAATGAGCCTCGGCTTGGCATCCTTCTTCTCCATCAAGTACCGGACCGCACTGTGGTCCGAATACACAATCACCTTGCTTCCCCAGATATATGACCTGAACTTATCAAGAGCAAACACAACTGCAAGTAATTCTTTTTCAGTGGTAGTATAATTCAATTGAGCCCCATCTAAAGTCTTACTTGCATAATAGATCACAACCGGTTTTTTATCTACCCTTTGACCCAAAACTGCCCCAACAGCAAAATCTGAGGCATCACACATAATTTCAAAAGGTATGGACCAATCAGGTGCTTGCAAAACTGGTGCCTCAATTAATTTGTTTTTCAAAGTGTTAAAAGAATTTAGACACTCATCATTAAAATCAAAAATTTCATCTTTTAACAACAGTTTGCAAAGAGGTTTGGTAATTTTACTAAAATCCTTAATGAACCTCCTATAAAACCCGGCATGACCTAAAAATGCCCTAATACCCTTAACGTTCGTGGGAGGAGGCAAAGTTGAAATCACTTTAATTTTTGCCCTATCAACGTCAATCCCACGACTCGATACCACGTGTCCCAACACGATCCCCTCTTGAACCATAAAATGGCTCTTCTCCCAACTTAACACCAAATTGGTCTCTATGCAACGCTCTAAGACTCGTGTTAATTGGTTCAAACAAGACTCAAATGATGTACCAAAAATTGAGAAATCGTCCATGAAAATTTCAAGTGAATCCCCGATCATATCAGAAAAAATAGCCATCATACATCTTTGAAAAGTGGCCGGGGCATTACACAAACCGAATGGCATCCTCCGGAATGCAAAGGTGCCATAAGGACAAGTAAAAGTGGTCTTTTGTTGGTCATCGGGGTGAATGGCAATTTGGTTGTACCCCGAATAACCGTCTAGAAAACAGTAAAACTTTTGACCGGACAACTTCTCAATTATTTGGTCAATGAAAGGTAAAGGAAAATGGTCTTTGGAAGTTGCAGAATTCAACTTCCTATAATCAATGCAAATTCGCCACCCGGTTACCGGTCGGGTGGCTATTTCCTCACCTTTCTCGTTCCTAACAATCTGAATTCCTGCTTTCTTAGGAACGGTTTGAGTTGGACTTACCCATGAACTATCGGAGATAGGATAGATAATACCTGCATCCAGCCATTTGAGTACCTCCTTCTTGACTACCTCTCGCATATTCGGGTTAAGCCTCCTTTGTGCATCTCTCGCGGGCTTTGCTCCTTCCTCAGTAATGATCTTGTGCATGACTATAGATGGACTGATTCCCTTCAAGTCTGCAATGGTCCATCCAATAGCCGCCCGATGCTTCACTAAGACCTTCATCAACTCCTCTTCTTGCTCCTTGGTTAAACCTGCAGAAACAATAACCGGAAGAGTGTTATTCTCACCAACAAAATTATACTTCAAATGTTTAGGAAGTTCTTTAAGTTCAAGTGAAGGTGGTGATTCGAGTGAAGGCTTCAATTGCGAGTCGATATGCTCCGGTAAGCTCTCCACTTGAATAGACCATGGTGGTCTTTGGTCTCTCACAGCCATCAACTCTTGGCTCTCATCCTCTGCTTCCATCTCCTTGACCATATCAGCATAGCCCCTGCCAAACAAAGCAAACTCCTCGGGGGTCCCATCCTCCTCATTAAAAGGGAAAAATGGAGGTATAAGACCTTCAACGCTTTCAGCCCGAAAGCATTCATCATCTTCCCGAGGGTTAGTCACATTGCCAAAAACACTTAACCGCATTTTGCGGTTCCCAAACGTCATGTCCACGGTACCCGACCTGCAATCAATTTGTGAGTGACTAGTAGCTAGAAAAGGTCGACCCAAAATTACCGTGGGCTGAGCAGTTTTTTCAACTGACACATAATCCAAAACCAAGAAATCTACCGGATAGAAAAATTCATTAACTTTAACTATAACATCCGATAGAATTCCCCGGGGCAGCTTAGGGGTCAAATCAGCCAAAATCACCGTAGTGTCGGCTTTCTTTAAGGGTCCAAAGTCGTACTGATCGTACAAGCTCCCCGGTAAAATACTCACACTCGCTCCAAGATCCAAAAGGGCGCGGGTCATCTGAAAGTCACCAACTTGAATTGAAATAATTGGTGCCCCCGGATCTTGGAGTTTCTTTGGCAAAATGCCTGAAATTATGGCACTCACATCTGCATTTGCGTCAAGTTGTTTTGGAATCTTGTAATTCCGTTTTTGAGTGCACATGTCTTTCAAGTACTTTGCGTAAGCCGGAATTTGCTTAATTGCATCTAAAAGGGGAAGATTGATTTTAACTTGTTTGAAAATATCCCACATCTCATCTTGTTGTGGGCCCCGTTTAGATGTTTTCTGATTAGGTTCAATTAAAGCTTTTGGAAAAGGTACCGACTTTTTCTGTTCAACCACTTCATTATCTATCACCCTATTACCAGATTCATTAAAGGTTACCTTTTTTGGTGTCCTAGGGTTACTAGACTCGGTTGCAACTGACTTTGGGTTAGTTTGGTCGGTTTCCGGCTCACTTTCATCATCACTTACCCAATCCTCCACCACCCCATCAACTTGTGGTGGAGGTGCCCCTACCTTATTATCTACGGACTTACCTGAGCGTAAAGTGGTGATCTTGTTGATCGGCACGTGTCGCGTGTTCTTGGAACTAGAAGACTGACCTTGCTGATGTTGTGGGTTTATGGTGGTGTCACTAGGCAACTTTCCTGGATCTCGCCTTGAGGACTCTGCAGCCAACTGCCCCAACTGTTTCTGAACTGCTCCCATTGTCTTGTCTTGGAGCTCAAATCTCCGATCAAATCCCTGAACTTTGTCGGTCAACTGTCTGTTGCTGGCGGATAACTGTCTTTGCTCCTCGACTATCTGCTTTTGACCATCTGCGAGTGAGTTCATTTTCTCCATTAAGGCGGCAAATTGCGCTTGCATCCCATCTTCCGGTGTCGGTTGAGCTTGTTGGTAGCTTCCTTGGGGCTGGTTTCCACCTTGAGTGTAGGTGTTCCGTTGATAGCCCCCTTGGTTGTAACCGGATGCTCGGCCTTGATATTGTGTTGAAGCTCCACCCTGCACATTAGAAGATTGAAAGTTAGGATTTAATTGATTATTTGCATTGCCATACCTGAAATTTGGGTGGTTGCGAAGGTTGGGATGGTAAGTGTTGGAATTCATCGCTCCCTGGACATAATTGACATCTTCGCTTTGCTGAACCATGGTGGAACATGCATCCACCGTGTGGCCTAATTCGCCACAACCCGTGCACACCGGAAATTGTGCACTAGCCTTCACCTCTTCTGATGCACCCCCCAACTTCATTTGGGCCACCTGCTTCTCCAACAGAAGCGTTTGCTGACGAAGCTTCTCAATGCGTTCCTCTGCCTCATAATCAACCGATTTGACCGCTGCGGATCGCGATCTTCTCCCATTCTGAGCAAGCCTCTTGGATGTGGCGCTCAATCTTTCCATGTGCCCCCAATCTACCTCCTCCGTGTTGGTTAGGAATGTCCCATTGCTGATGGAGTTCAAGTCTCGGATATCCTCTGGAAGGAGACCATCATAAAATGCCTTGATGAGATCCCAAGTGTCGATTCGATGATGTGGGCACTTGCGCAACAAGTCTTTGAACCGAGTGAATGCCTCATGGAATGGTTCCCCGGTGTGTTGCTGGAAGGACCGGATCTCTTCTTTCACCTCACTGGTTTTGCTCATCGGGAAGTATTCCTCGAGGAACACCTCTTGCAATTGCACCCATGTATAGATGCTACTGGGAGTTAGACTCTCGAACCATCTCCTTGCTCGATCCTTGAGGGTATACGGGAAAAGCATGAGTTTGACCTCGTCCTGTGTGAACCCCGTTGCTCCAATAGGTATGCATGTTGACTCGAAGCTATGAATGTGATGATATGGTTCTTCGGTTCTTTTCCCGTAGAATTCTGGTAGATGACTCAAGTATTGAGGTCGAACCTCAAAAGCTCGTCTGTTTGCTCCGATTGGTGTGACTACCGCAGATGCACTCGGTACAACGATTGGCTTAAAGTGACTAGCCACTCCCTGAACCGGCGGATTTTCTACCAGTCGTGGGACTCCTCCTTCCATTTGAAGACGAGCTCCCCCATGGTTGAATTGTGGAACTCCTCTTGGGGGATAAGCTCTTCTTCCTTGTGGGGCAACATTAACCTGTGGAACTCGTGCCCGATTTCGTGGTGGCTCATGTTGTGGTTCAGCATCATACCCGTACCCGTCACCATCTTCATTGGGGTCGTACCAATCATGCCCCCACTGCTCCTCATACACAGGATTTTGTCGAAAGTGGTTTTGTGGTGGTGGAGGTTGTTGTGGTGGGGCTCGGCGGAATAAGGGTGGTTGTTGTTGGCGAGGTGGACTTGGCTGTCTAGCATGGTAGTGGTAACCTTCCTCTTCATGGTATGAGGATTTAGGGGAAAGGGATGGTAAAGAATTGTGCCCGTGCACCCGAAATGGTGGAATATGACCCGGAGGGATATTTTGTGGCATGGCAGGGTCCACTGGTTCATTTTGGCCTTGGTTCTGTGGTTGGTTGGGATTTTGATTGAGGTTCTCATTTGGGTTCGGGTTTTGGTTGTGATTTGGGTTTTGGTCTTGGTTTTGGTTTTGGTTTTGTGGTGGGTTGGGATTGGGATTCTGGCCCTCCATTCCTCTTCTGTTTCTCTGTTCTGCTCGGTTCTGCCGAGCTGTCCTCTCAATCTCTGGATTGTATATCAACGGAGAGGTCTTGCGGGAATGCCGCGTATGCATGCAAAACACCTAAAACCTGCAAAAACGGTCACCAAAGAGCAAACGAATTACGCAGCACTGTTCCAGGGAGTGTAAATAATGCAGTAGAACAGAAAAAATCAAAAATTGGATGATCAAAAATTTCAAAACTTTCTGTGAAATTGGACCCAAGGCGTACCGCCCAAATCTGAGAGATTTTAGGCGTACCGCCCAGAATTGAAAATCGACAGAATTTAAATTTTTTTTTTTTTTTTTTTTTGGTTGCAGAAAGTAATTATTGGAATAAAAACACTATTTTTGGGTTTTTTGAATTTTTTTTTAAAAAATTAAATAAAAATGCAAATTAACAAAAATTAACTAAAATCAACGAATCAATAGGCGCACTAATTCCCCGGCAACGGCGCCAATTTGATAACGGTTTGTCAGGCCGTTTCAAATCCCCAACCTAGATTAATTTTGTAGTAGTGGAAGTTAGGGTTATCGAACCTAGGGAATATGTGGAAATTGATGAGTTGATTAACTAAATTAACTAAAATTACTGGTTAACCTAAAATTACCTACTTTGCCACTTAGCTGTTTTGATTGATTGGGTGAACTAACTAATAAAGTAACTAACTTTAACCTAGAAAATTGATTTAATTCAAATGAGACAAATCTAACCACTTCTGGATCCTGGTTGGCTACCGATCTAGAAAAACCTAATTCCTTAACCATGACACATAGACATGCCCCCCAATTGCTTCCTTGACCTAATAACCTAGTTTCCTAATGGGCTGATTAGTCCTGCCGCAAGAAAGTGCTAGATCAATAAACAGTGGACCACTAAAACCCTAGATTACTAGTTGATTTTAACAATTCCGCATGCGGGTATTCAACGGTAGCAAGTATTCCGGAATAACTAGTTAAGAAATAGGTTAATCATAGAACGAATCCACCAACCAATCACCAAAAGCGGTTAGTGGTGGATTAGCCGGACATGGCTAATGAAACAAACATGATTTTATTGAAAGATTGCATAAAACTAACGTACCGAATGATTGAAATCTCTCAAAAAGCTCCAAAACAAGGTGGATTTCGTAAACCCTACTGCTCTGGTCGCACAATGGAGATGAATGAATGACAAAAACTTAAGGAACAAGTTTAAATAGAAAACCCTAATCTACATCTTCTGCCGACTGGATCGGGGCGTACCGCCCCAAAATTCTTCACTCTGGGCGTACCGCCCGGATTTAATCTGCCGGCTGCTTCTCTATCTTTCAGGGCGTACCGCCCTAATCTCTGCAACCCTGGGCGTACCGCCCAGGTCTTCATTTCTGGAACTTTTCTTAATTTTCTTCTAACTTCTTCACTCGTTCCCTCTCGATTCTCGATCCTTGTACCAGCAGCTCCCAGTTCTTCATAACTGCTTCAATTTAACTCATTAAGCATCCGGTACCTCAAAATACAAAAACCCATGAAAATGCCATGTAATCCAACCATTATTGTTATTAAATAAGACAATATAAGCATAATAATGACGACAAATTGGACTAACATCAGAGTCTAATTTTCAGGTTATCAACAAATATTGTCTGAGGTTTGTATTTCGTTGCCATCTGAGTCCCTGGAACTAATGGGTTAGAATTTTCTGTTAACTCCAAGGGCATATTAGTCTTTTCACACATCAGGGGCTATTTATGCAACTAGCATAGATGAGGGACTGTTTCTGTAATTAAGTTTAAATTATGTTATATTATATTTTGTAATTTTATTAAAGAACATAAATAAATAAAAAACCCTAATTTTCTTTTTTATCTACGCCAGCCTCTATCTTTCTTTTCTCCGCGACCATCGCTACAACCATCATCGATTCATCATCACCACCATCATATATTAGCCGTCGTATTATCACTACCACCATTGATTCATCACATGGCTGCAAAATCCTTAATTTCTATAAATAGGCGGTGGTAGTCGGTGGTGTCGGAAAAGACGATCGGAGAAGGTGGTGGTGGTGGCCGATTGACGATGGGGGTTTGTCATCATATCAAGCACCGAGGTGAGATCTATATCAGATTTTTGGGGTGGATTCTTCCAATCTAAATCGGTCTTTGAAAAATTCTTTTGATTTTGGCGAATATCCAATTGTTGATCATGAGGATCTTGTCAGGTTCAAACGAACTTAGCCGGTGACAGTGGGTTCAGGGAACGTAGGGTAGGGGTGGGACTTTATTTGGGAGCTTTTTAGTATTCGAATAAATGGAGGTGGGGGAGATAGCCGGAATCGCGGCCGTAAGGGGAAGAACTCACCGCCGCCGCCGCTCCTGCTTGGGGCTACGGCGAACCAGAAAACAAAGGGAGGAGAGATGAGGTTGAGAGGTTGCGTGGGTCACTTGGAAGGGTCGCCACTGCTACTATGGAGTCGCCGAAGGTTGGACCAGGAGAGCGGAGTTTCTTCTTTTTCTTCGTTTTTATCGTCATTTTTTTTAGTTTTATAATTTATTATATAAGTTACATAAATAGCCCCTTAAAAAGAATAAAGTTGTTAAATTACATAAAATACATAACTAGCCCCATATCTAAAATGACTGAAATGTCCTTTTTATTTAACAAAAATAGTTAACCCTATTAGTCACATGGACTCAATTGGCAATGAAACACAAACCTCGGGATGGATTTGTTAAGAAAAGCAACCATGAGGTGATATTATTTAATAATTTGAAAAATGGACTCAAATGGTTAAATCTGCAAACCTTAGGGACGCAAATCGTATTTAACTCAAAACTTTAACTTGAAATGTGTCTAAGCCTTTTAAGGTAAGGGTCATTTATTTCATCATTTTGACGTGTTCACAAAACCATTAACCTAATTTACACTTTGTGTTAAGCATGTTTGATGTAAAGTGTTTGCATGCATCTAAGAAGTTCATTTGAATTTTATTACTCACAGAATCTCCGAATTAGGATATCTAGAATATCTCTCCTGATTCAAATATTTAAGGGATTTTGATCATCATAAGAGACAATTTGATAGACTTCTTACACTTCTAATGCTTTGGCTGTAATAATACATTTGCCAGGAAGAGCAATATATGAGAGTCTTTTGAGTCTTTTGCCTTAACAGATAATCAAGATTATAATGATAAGAGGAAATTTTATGGAAACAGTTAGTGATTTTAAGTTTAGAGTGGATTATTTATGGAGATCAAATGTTATATTAGTTCGAAAAAGATCTTAGAGTGATTCTATGGGGTAACTAAACTAAGGCACAATGAGAATCTAAGGCACAATGAGAATCTAAGGCGTAATTATAAGCTAAGGCACAATCATAATCTAAGGCATAATAATAAAACATAATGATAAGGCACAAAGATAAGACAAAATTTTAAGCAAATGAAGATGTGATATAGTCTATTATAACACCAAAATAATAGACTAATTAGGTTCTACTTAAATGAATCGGCTTTCGCTTTGGTTACTTGCCTATTACCTAAGCTTTATGAACAAAATAAGGGCATGTACAAAAAATAATGAAACACATCAGCTTTGGCAAGAAATTAAACATTTCTACACAGATTAGTTTCACTGAATACAAATGCAACCCATCAGCTTTGGCCAGAAGTGAAACATTTGTATGTGTAAGGTGAATGCTTAATTTAGTTGAATAACAATGTTAAAGCAACAAATCAACTTTGTACAGAATTGAAACTTTAAAGATGTTATCAAGATAAGCATATAAATCAGTTTAAACCAAGATAAGTTAACTAGTAAAGTGAAGTTGAATGACATTATAAAGGTAGTGAATCATCTTTGGCCAGAATTGAAATCTTTTGAAATGTTATCAACTTAAAAGTAGCAAAACATAACGGGAAGTTACAGTGAAATGACCCGTTATCTACTAATATGCTACCAGTTTAATAAAGACTAGTTAATTAGTTAACTGATTTAAGTGGTGTTAGGTTTTTTAAAAACAGGCACAATTGAGGTTTAAAACAAAACAATCAGGAATTAGAAGCAAAATCTGTATCTATGCATTGTTAGGATTCAGCTGGTCAAAACATCATAACGGCCCATTATACTGAAACGAGGCGTTATGGAGCAGATTCACAAGTTTACAAATTTCTAGACCTAACGGATCGTTCAGTAATAACTGTTAGGAATTTCCGAGTTCGACGAGTTCGAGATTTGGTTAGATGAAACTCAACGTACCACTTACCGTTTGACCGTTCGCACAACACGGTGAAGTTCATGACTCGAGACTCTCATTAACCGAAGACATGGCATTAGTAACTTTATTATTTATTTTAACATTATTTATTTTGTCACTAGCCTAGTTGTTGGTTATTTACTAGTTTGCCATTGTTAGATTAGTATATATAGTCTTTCTCATGTGAAAGACTAAGTATGTATGTATGAGTGTATGAGTGAGAGAGCTTAGTCATGATACTTTGAAGTTGTGTGGGTTCATGAACACTTGTTCATGAACCTAGCATGTGTGGGATAGGTAAATGTAAGCATTCGGTTATATTTATCCATTTATCTTCATCTTGTTCATCACATCTTCTATATTATCCTCATCATCATCATCACATCTCAAACACCCAAGTAGAAGATCCGGTCCGTAATGTTCTTCCGGGTGTTTATATTTGTTCTACAAAGACGAAGCTCACAAAGTCTCCGATCCGCTTCCGCTGTGCCATCGGGGTTTGGCTTGGCTCACCGACCCCGGTTTCTAAAATTGGCATCAGAGCCATGGTCGAAGAAAACGCAACGATTCGGTTGGTTTCTTCAACTTTGTGTTATCTTGCTTGTTTTTTGTAACAAATAGAGATGTTTTTTATCTTTTGAATTTTGGGTTTTTGTGTTAGAAATTGTCACACAAAATAATATGAGTTCTTGAGTTTCCTTCAAACTCATCCCAAGTTCATGTTTTCCAGAGATCTTCAAGTTTGAAGATTGTTAATTTAATTTTGTCGGATTAAATTAATTGGAAAACAAAATAAAAGTCTATAAAGGTGAACAGTGAAAGAAGTATAGCCCATACTTACCTCACTGACTTTTGTAAAAGTAGCAACTCTACTTCACCTTTTTGCCAACCACCCTAATCTTTTTCTCTCTCCTCTTACACACATCACCTAAACACTCAACCTCCCTCTAATCAATCTAGCAGATTTTTTTATTGATTATTGTTAGTGTTTATGTTAAATTATTTTAACAAGTGATGAAGAACTAAAAACGACGAGACTGCAGCTCGTTATCTTGGTTTTTACGGTTTCTTTTTTGAGAGAAAAAGGGTTATCCACCATGTTGACAACCGGGTTTTATCAGCAAGTTCGAGAGTCGGGTTTCCGTCAAGTTGTTGACGAGAGTGACGGTGTTAACGGGTCGACGTTATCTGGGTGTTGATAGTAATCACTAGCAAAGTTCGTTCGGGGTTTTTACTTGATCTCGAAGTCGATGTTGGTCACGGGTTTTCAAAGATGGATATAATTTGGGTTTGTTGAAGTTGATGCCTACAAGTTTAAAATTTATGATCTCTGAATTATTTACCTACAAATAAAGACAAAAGATGGTGATGGCATATTTTATTAAGCTGCAATTTGACTTCCATTTCTTTCTCTTTGTCGTGACTTGCAGAAGAAAAGAACGAGAAAGTAAATTCTGCATGCAGGTCTACTTTCTTGTGTTAGGGTTACTGTTTGGTGTTCATTAAAGCATAGGTGAAACCAAATAGGGTATACAACTCATATCCTTTCTCACCTAGAAAGTCACAATTCGATGAACTTAATTAGTTCCGAGAGAACACACGGTTCCGTGAGAACTTACATGCTCCTTCAACCCTCATCATCCGTACAAGTTCCAGAATAACCCTCTCTCCGAGACAACTCGCAGCTACAACCGAGCCCAAGAGTTCCGAGGGAAAACTGTTAGCTCCGTGGGAACTTCGAACCTCCGAGGTAACCTTTAACCCGAGAGAACTCATGTTCCGAGGGAACTTGTTGTGTTCCGAGATAACTTTCCGGTACAACCATCTTCTTTCGAGGGAATTCGTCTGCTCAGAGGGAACTTCAAGTGTTCCACCGGAACTTCAAGTGTTCCTCCGGAACTTCAAGTGTTCCTCCGGAACTTCAAGTGTTCCTCCGGAACTTCCAAGTTCGTCTGGAACTTACTCCGGAACTTCCAAGTTCGTCCGAAACATACTCCGGAACTTCCAAGTTCGTCCGGAACTTACTCCGGAACTTCCAGGTTCATACGGAACTCCCAACTTAGTCCGGAACACGATCTCAGTCCTAAACTAGCATCAGTTTGCATTCAGATCACCGAAAGAAAAAAAACATTGCAAGGTCGCCAGAAAATGCCAACCAAAGCCGCCGGATCTCTTGGTTCTTGTCGACAGAGAATAGAGATGAAGAAGAGGCGCACTGTTCTGGTACGCAATCCGTTTGTATGCAGCGCTTAGTTTTAGGGTTTTCTCCCTAATGTTGTGGGAACAAACAACCGACCGGGCCTGGTGATCATTGTGTACTGGGCCGATGATTTAGAAATCAGATAGGACCATGCATAGTTCTGTTGGGCTGCTGACTGAGAAATTTGATTTGGGCCTGCATTTAATTGAAATCAGCTGGGCATGCTTCTCTTATTACGTTTGGGATGTGTAAAACAAAGAGAATGAGCTGGTTTGATTAAATTTGCTGCTGCTGTTGCTTCTGTGTATTCTTTAGGGCACAAAAGAAGCACTTCTTTTATATGGCAGTGCTAATGAAACAGAATTGGGCTGATCTATTAAAATTCGGTTTGGGCCTGCTACATGTCATCAGATTTGGGTTACCTCAATAAAAACAGATTGGGCTTTGTTTGTTTTTAAACAGCTTGAGGCTGATCCAGTGAGTCTGATGTTAGGCCACTGTTTTATTACAGAAAAGTAACAGTGTGCTTGTTAATTTTGGTAAACACCCTATTGGCTTTTTATGGGTTTGGGGCTAGAAGAAGAACAACTCTTCTTCATAGGGGGAGCTTCACAAAGGAGAATGGTTAAATGAAAGATTTGAAACCGTATGAAGATCTTCTTGAAGTCAAGTTGCAAGAATACAAGGGAACCGATTGTCACAAGAGTTGAGTTATTTATCCGTTTGTTCATCTACCAAATAGGGGGAGATTGTTGGGAATTTCTGAGGTCGACGAGTTCGAGATTTGGTTTGATAAAACTCAACGTACCACTTATTGTTTAACCGTTCGCACAACACGGTGAAGTTTATGACTCGAAGACTCTCATTAACCGAAGACATGGCATTAGTGACATTATTTATTGTTACATTATTTATTTGTCACTAGTTACTAGTTGTTGGTTATTTACTAGTTTGCCATCGTTAGGTTAGTATATATAGAAGCCTTTCTCATGTGAAAGACTTCTTGATGAGTGTATGAGTGAGAGAGCTTAGTCATGATACTTTGAAGTTGTGTGGGTTCATGAACACTTATTCATGAACCTAGCATGTGTGGGATAGGTAAATGTAAGCATTTGGTTATATTTATCCATTTATCTTCATCTTGTTCATCACATCTTCTATATTATCCTCATCATCATCATCACATCTCAAACAGCCAAGTAGAAGATCCGGTCCGTAATGTTCTTCCGGGTGTTTATATTTGTTCTACAAAGACGAAGCTCACAAAGTCTCCGATTCGCTTCCGCTGTGCCATCGGGGTTTGGCTTGGCTCACCGACCCCGGTTTCTACAATTGGCATCAGAGCCATGGTCAAAGAAAACGCAACGATTCGGTTGGTTTCTTCAACTTTGTGTTATCTTGCTTGTTTTTTGTAACAAATAGAGATGTTTTTATCTTTTGAACTTTGGGTTTTTGTGTTAGAAATTGTCACACAAAATAATATGAGTTCTTGAGTTTCCTTCAAACTCATCCCAAGTTCATGTTTTCTAGAGATCTTCAAGTTTGAAGATTGTTAATTTGATTTTGTTGGATTAAATTAATTGGAAAACAAAATAAAAGTCTATAAAGGTGAACAGTGAAAGAAGTATAGCCCATACTTACCTCACTGACTTTTGTAAAAGTAGCAACTCTACTTCACCTTTTTGCCAACCACCCTAATCGTTTTCTCTCTCCTCTTACACACATCACCTAAACACTCAACCTCCCTCTAATCAATCTAGCAAATTTTTATATTGATTATTGTTAGTGTTTATGTTAAATTATTGTAACAAGTGATGAAGAACTAAAAACGACGAGACTGCAGCTCGTTATCTTGGTTTTTACGGTTTCTTATCTGAGAGAAAAAGGGTTATCCACCATGTTGACAACCGGGTTTTTATCAGCAAGTTCGAGAGTCGGGTTTCCGTCAAGTTGTTGACGAGAGTGACGGTGTTAACGGGTCGACGTTATCTGGGTGTTGATAGTAATCACTAACAAAGTTCGTTCGGGGTTTTTACTTGATCTCGAAGTCGATGTTGGTCACGGGTTTTCAAAGATGGATATAATTTGGGTTTGTTGAAGTTGATGCCTATAAGTTTAAAATTCATGATCTCTGAATTATTTACCTACAAATAAAGACAAAAGATGGTGATGGCATATTTTATTAAGCTGCAATTTGACTTCCATTTCTTTCTCTTTGTCGTGACTTGCAGAAGAAAAGAACGAGAAAGTAAATTCTGCATGCAGGTCTACTTTCTTGTGTTAGGGTTACTGTTTGGTGTTCATTAAAGCATAGTTGAAACCAAATAGGGTATACAACTCATATCCTTTCTCACCTAGAAAGTCACAATTCGATGAACTTAATTAGTTCCGAGAGAACTCACGGTTCCGTGAGAACTTACATGCTCCGTCAACCCTCATCATCCGGAAAAGTTCCGGAATAACCCTCTCTCCGAGACAACTCGCAGCTACAACCGAGCCCAAGAGTTCCGAGGGAAAACTGTTAGCTCCGTGGGAACTTCGAACTTCCGAGGTAACCTTTAACCCAGGAGAACTCATGTTCCGAGGGAACTTGTTGTGTTCCGAGATAACCTTCCGGTACAACCATCTTCTTCCGAGGGAATTCGTCTGCTCAGAAGGAACTTCAAGTGTTCCTCCGGAACTTCAAGTGTTCCTCCGGAACTTCAAGTGTTCTCCGGAACTTCAAGTGTTCCTCCGGAACTTACTCCGGAACTCCTAATTAAGTTCGTCCGGAACTTACTCCGGAACTTCCAAGTTCGTCCGGAACTTACTCCGGAACTTCCAGGTTCATCTGGAACTTCCTCCGGAACTCCCAACTTAGTCCGGAACACGATCTCAGTCCTAAACTAGCATCAGTTTGCATTCAGATCACCGGAAAAAAAAACATTGCAAGGTCGCCGGAAAATGCCAACCAAAGCCGCCGGATCTCTTGGTTCTTGTCGACAGAGAATAGAGATGAAGAAGAGGCGCACTGTTCTGGTACGCATTCCGTTTGTATGCAGCGCTTAGTGTTAGGGTTTTCTCCCTAATGTTGTGGGAACAAACAACCGACCGGGCCTGGTGATCATTGTGTACTGGGCCGATGATTTAGAAATCAGATAGGGCCATGCATAGTTCTGTTGGGCTGCTGACTGAAAATTTTGATTTGGGCCTGCATTTAATTGAAATCAGCTGGGCATGCTTCTCTTATTACGTTTGGGATGTGTAAAACAAAGAGAATGAGCTGGTATGATTAAATTTGCTGCTGCTGTTGCTTCTGTGTATTCTTTAGGGCACAAAAGAAGCACTTCTTTTATATGGCAGTGCCAATGAAACAGAATTGGGCTGATCTATTAAAATTCGGTTTGGGCCTGCTACATGTCATCAGATTTGGGTTACCTCAATAAAAACAGATTGGACTTTGTTTGTTTTTAAACAGTTTGAGGCTGATCCAATGAGTCTGATGTTAGACCACTGTTTTATTGCAGAAAAGTAACAGTGTGCTTGTTAATTTTGGTAAACACCCTATTGGCTTTTTATTGGTTTGGGGCTAGAAGAAGAACAACTCTTCTTCATAGGGGGAGCTTCACAAAGGAGAATGGTTAAATGAAAGATTTGAAACCGTATGAAGATCTTCTTGAAGTCAAGTTGCAAGAATACAAGGGAACCGATTGTCACAAGAGTTGAGTTATTTATCCGTTTGTTCATCTACCAAATAGGGGGATATTGTTAGGAATTTCCGAGGTCGACGAGTTCGAGATTTGGTTTGATAAAACTCAACGTACCACTTATTGTTTAACCGTTCGCACAACACGGTGAAGTTTATGACTCGAAGACTCTCGTTAACCGAAGACATGGCATTAGTGACATTATTTATTGTTACATTATTTATTTGTCACTAGTTACTAGTTGTTGGTTATTTACTAGTTTGCCATCGTTAGGTTAGTATATATAGAAGCCTTTCTCATGTGAAAGACTTCTTGATGAGTGTATGAGTGAGAGAGCTTAGTCATGATACTTTGAAGTTGTGTGGGTTCATGAACACTTGTTCATGAACCTAGCATGTGTGGGATAGGTAAATGTAAGCATTCGGTTATATTTATCCATTTATCTTCATCTTGTTCATCACATCTTCTATATTATCCTCATCATCATCATCACATCTCAAACACCCAAGTAGAAGATCCGGTCCGTAATGTTCTTCCGGGTGTTTATATTTGTTCTACAAAGACGAAGCTCACAAAGTCTCCAATCCGCTTCCGCTGTGCCATCGGGGTTTGGCTTGGCTCACCGAACCCGGTTTCTACAATAACGGCCCATTTTGCTCTCTCGCATAGTTTAAGCCATAATGAGGTTTTGACGAAATTCAATATTAGGTTTTGTAAAAACATAATTAGTTAACGTTTTTTTAAAACAAAACAACAGTGGGTCATCAAGATTTCACTGGTCAGAAGCTTCATTACGAAGTGTTAGAGTGAAAAGATCCGTTATGCAGCAGAGTAGCAGATTCAAAAAATTTAGGCCGTAACGAGTCGTTACTGAGTAACAGCTCGTTTACACTTTAGAACCTTAAACCCTAACGAGTTGTTATAGTTGTAACAACTCGTTTCGCATTACGCATAGAATAGTCGAAATCAAAATTAGATCTTGTATGATCAGATTAGGGTTTCTTAAAAAAAACGAATCTTGTTCGAATAACAATTTCCAAAACAGAGCTGATTATAGGGTTTTAGATTTAACACTTATATGATAAAGAAACCGATTTTGTGATCAGATTTGATTTGGATGGATGAGAGTAAACGAAATAAAGAATCGTTTTAAAACATCGCTCTGATGTCACATGTTGGACAATTCCGTATAATAATATAATAGATACAACATGTATGTAAAGATTACATGGTAGGCCGATGATTGTAGTCATGCTTGTGGAGGCCATCTGAGTCCTGATCGGGTTCCACTTTAGGTGTATGGTGATGATGGTGAAGGTGGAGGATGTCCATGATTTTAGAGAGAAAGAGATTAGAGATTAGAGGTGTTTTGTCTGCCAAATGGCCTTTATTTATACACTCAAATGGAAATCCTAACTTGGTTTGGTAAGGGTAATTACGTCCATCAAATAATTACATATTAGAACATTTAGGTGTATTTTAGTTAATGATTGCATAGATATAAATGTGACTTTGGGCCACAAAAAAGTTATTTCTAACAAAAAATGTAAGAAATAAAGAATGTTGTAGTCATGATTTGAACATGGGATGTAAAAAAGCATAATGGACTCGTGACTTTTCGATTTGAACATGAAATGTAAAAACACATAATGGACTCGCGAGTTTTAAAAGGAGGAGTAAACTATTCGGCAAGCCAACAGTTTGAAACACAAATGGGGTCAAAAATATATAACTACTTGGTCGGTTAGTATTAACGTTAAATGCGCTCTCTACAAAAATCAATGTGGTCGCTTGACCCGATCATCACAAGGTATTTAAAATTATAAATAAAAAATAATGAAGATTTAAGAAATATAAAATCATATGTTAAGATAAGATATAATTTAATTCGTGTTATAGTTTATTAAGCTTTAAAAAATTATTAGATTAAGAAGATTTTATATTTTTTATATTTAATCATATAAAATGAGTAGGGATCAATTAAAATAATAAGTATTTATATGGAAATGATGATTGATATTTAATATGATAGAGATGTATGAAAATTATGATAAGAATGGATCTAAGAATTACACGTGTTTTGTGACCAATTTGCTTTATTAGCATAAAAATACAGATTATATAACTTCCTATCTTTAGACGGTCTGCTATGCCTATCTTTAGATTTCTTTTCAGCATCTGCACTGTCAGCAGACGTGTCAATGGCAATGAATGTTTTATGACCTTCTCTAGAGCAAACAAATTTTGATAACACAATGTGCTTATCATTTTTCTGGAAACCTTTCCCGACTTCAAAACCTCTTAATTTGACATACTTTTTGTAGAACTCAAACGCTCGTCAACCATATCAAAAACATATCAATCTCAGGTTTGGACGACCATGCTACATGAAGAAATATTTTTCACATAACCCAAATATATACTCTCTATGTAATGTCTAACTAGCATTTCTTAATACATTATTAACTCAAAAGAAAAATAACAAAACATACCAGCACATTGCAAAACACCGATATATCAACGAACATACCAACACAAAAACAATGAGATAGTGATTATTCACATAACCCAGTCCTGTTTAATACCAAGCTAGCAAAATATATAACTTCCTATAACTTAATATTTGTTATCGAACTGTAAAAGGTGTTGCAGAGTACATTACTTTTGATAGCTGTAATTTTGTTATCGCACATTTGAGATAATTCATCTAAATTGAAAATTCCATAAATTAAATAAAGATAAATGCAATTAACATGAAAATTAATGATTCTAATGCAAACTGGTAAATGATCACAAATCAACAATTACCTTCAATAGGATCATAGAAAATTGAACCCTTCACTTGAATCAGATAGAGAAGAAGCCATGTGAATAGATGAAAATTTTGTAATGTGAATTAAACTATGCGATCAAATGAATTCAGAAAGTTAAAAACCCTAAATCATCAATGTAATTTGAATTCGGATATCACTGATACACAGAATCACGATCTTCCTCGATATTACAGTAGTTACCATAACAAACTAATTGGATCAAATGACATAAATACCCGTCTGCCTAATATTAATAATATACGTGGCATGATTCTGTCGGTCCGCACGGAACTTAGGGAAAATGTAACCTCGGTTATAAAATATTTTTTTAAAAAAATTACAGTAGTTACCATAACAAACTAACAGGGTACTGTTACATATGTAACCTCGGTTATAAAATATTTTTTTAAAAAATTTTACTAGGCGTTTTTTTTATTTTTATGCATAAAGGGGTCTTTTTAACTTAGAGAATCACCATAAAAAAATCGGAACAAAAATCGAATTTTTTAGCTTGGTTTTCACGGTTTTCCAAACTCGGAGAGGTTTTCATTTTATCCTTCCCCAATATATATATATATATAGGGAGATGATCATTTGAGAACCAATTGAGTTTGAGAACTAAAAAGAACCATTCTAAGCCACTAGTTTATATATATGGAAATCCCCCCCATGAATTTGAGTGGTCCCCCCTGAAAATTAGTGGCCCAAATTGGTTCTCAAAAGTTCTCAAAACCAATTAGTTCTCATTTGAACCTAACCCTATATATATATATATAAGGATCCTGCGAAAACTTTTTTTTTTTGCGAAAACCTAAAAACTAACACTAAAACCTTCATAACCTTTACATACGTTAATATTTTTCTATAAAACTTGCACCATTAAAATTCCATTGTCTTTGATTCTGAAAAAAAAAATGATATTTCAAAAAAAAATTATCAGTGCACATTTGCACCATTTTCATTAGTACTACACAAAGAGAATTGTCATGCGAAAAAAATATCGTTCAAGTTAAAAACATTCAAAAACACTAAAATATTTATAGAAATAATGATAATTCTACATATGCACTATAACTATTTGTTATAGTGCACATGTGTAGCATAAAATTTAAAAAATTATAAAACGTTAAATCTATTTTCATAGTTAAAGATATCACAATTATAAGATTTATGGTGTAATTTCTTTTTTAAAATATTAATGTATACGACGCGTATAACGTGTTTTTTTATTAGTGCACATGTGCACTAATAAAAACCACGAAAAGCTAATAATGCTATAATGTATTTGGTGCGATTTTTCTAAAAAATATTAACGTGTACTATATGTGGTTTTTTATATTTTTTCCAGAATTAAACAACTCATAATTCTAAGGTTTTTGGTGCAAATTTTTTTAAAAAAAATATGAATGTATGAAAAAGTTATAGGTGTTTTAGTATTAGTTTTTAGGTTTTCGTAAAAAGATGTGGTTTTTACATGATCCTTACCCTATATATATACTAGTAGTATATATATATATATATATATATATATATATATATATATATATACTAGGTTAAAAACACGTAAACTATACGGGTTGAATTTAGGTTCATAAAATGAGATAAATAAAAGGAAAAAAAATGATGAGAGATTTGTAAATATGAATGACATAATTTTTTAGAATCAACTTTGTTTTGTTAAACCTGAATTGAGTTCGTTCAAAATTAATAGCCATATAAATATAAATTTTGTTTATCATGTAATATATTCAATAATTATAGTAATCATGTTTGACCGATCTAATGTTTATTTTTGATGATTTAGTTTAAGTTAGATAGTCGACCCTTTACTTACCCATACTGCCATGATCATGATTTGTTGGGCGTAAAACAGTAGGACCGCCACCATTGTCATTTTAATTGTTGCAACATACTAATAAGTTACTTTACAATAATTATTTAATTAGAAATTTAAAATTTCCTAAATGTATTTAATTAGAAATTAGAAATTAGAAATTTATTAATTGTAATGTTAAACTTCATATGTGGAAAGTTATAATAAATATTCGGAATTTGAATTTTATAAAATATAAATTTAGAAGTTTTAAAAGTCTCACAATTACATTATATTAATAATAAATTTAATATTTATTAAATGTAATATTGGATTTTATATGTGGAAAGTTAAAATAATAATTTTTTGAAATTTGAATTTTTCAAAACTTAAGTTTAGAAATTTCAACAGATTTGAAGTTTCATTACATTTAATTAGAAATTTAAAATTTATTAAATGTAATGTTGAAACTTATATTTGGAAAATTGAAGTAATATATTAAATTGATTTTAAAACTTATATACTGATTTAATCTGGTACTAACATGTGGACATAATGATGTGGAAGCCCTAGAAAAGGGCAATGTGGCAACCATCTTATTGCTTTATTAGGATTATATATATATATATATACTAGTTTTTGATACCCGTGCAACGCACGGGTGGATTTTAAAAAAATGAATCCAAAATGTAATATATTATAATAAATGTAATTCGATAATTGGAATTAAAGACAAAAATTAACATTCGACAATATACAAAAGTTACAAATTTGAAAATACAGACTTATAGACAGTCTTTGATACCCGTGCATCGCACGGGGCGGATTTAAAAAAAATGATAAAAGAATATAAACACAAAATGTTATCAAATAATACAAAGAATACATACAATGGGAAAAATGACACATCCGTAATCTATTAAACTAAAAAAATACCTGCAATTAAATTACTACAGTTTGTGGTTATATGTAGGGGTGTTCGCGGTCCGGTTTATACGGTTTTTGGGTCAAACCATAAACCAAACCATTAGTTACAGTTTTTAATAACCGAAAACCTAAACCGAACCATTAAAAATTAGAACCGAACCAAACCAAACCGCTACTTCCGGTTTGGTTTCGGTTCGGTTTCACGGTTTGAGGAACTTTAGGTTTTCAAGTTTAGAATAATAAAACTAAAATTAAAAAAAATCAATCAGCCTTATCGATGAGCTGTTGTACTAAAGTTGAACTTTATATCAAAATAGGACATGCAACCAAATGATTATATGTATATCCATCAGAAGTTTAGAACATAGATTCTCCTTTAAAACAAAATAATAACAAACTCTTAAGAAGCATAATTAGATTTAGATAAATTTACAATCATTAAACTCATAAACAAAATATAACAATTAAAAATGAACAAATCAGAATTGGATATCAAAAACCCATATTCTTTTATAATTAATTATAATTTAAACTTTTTAAGCGCCTAAAACCTAAATGTTCATTACAACAAAACAAATCTAACGTAATTTGTATATCTATATATCTATATATCTATATATATATATATATATGAAGTGTATACGGTCCGGTCCGGTTTTTTACGACCGGTTTTTTGTATAAACCATAAACCAAACCGTTCACTACGGTTTGAAATTTTTGAAACCACCCGACCGTTAGCTTAGATAAAAAACCGATCGTGAAACCGAACCGATGATTGGTTTGGGCGGTTTCGCGGTTTGAAACCAAACCATGAACACCCCTAGTTATATGTTGAAGGCCTTGGCTTACTTACTGCTTAAAGACGTAGATTTGTGGGCTGTTGGTATGTTCATACAAACTTGCATCCTTAGTAGGATGTTTTCATGTAGTAATTAGTAATTAGATATTGCAGGTATTCTATACAAAATGCATCCGTTGATATCTAATTACGGATGTGTTCACAAAGCATTGGGTATTGTAACTCTATTACCCAACCTAGAAATCATTAACAGAAACTTATTTAACAATTATAAGGTGTTTCTATTACACAATATACAACAGGAGTCATTAATAAAAAGTCTATTAATCACTGCTATAAACGTGAACGTTCTCTAGACCCCTTTTCCCCTTTTTTTCAAGAACCTAGAAATAAACAGTATTTAATGAAGTTTGTTAAGAAATTTGCAAGTCAGTGTACGACTGCTGCAGACTAAATTTATCTCTTTAATGAAAAATATAAAAGAAAACAACTGATCTCTTTAGGAAATAAGAAAATGAAATATCAATTGATGATTAGAACTCAATAGACTTTTAAATACTTCTTTATAACATACCTTGTTCTACCACATTGGTTCATGCTTCAAAATATTTGTCTTAAAAAAAAAATAGACCATTGGCTTCCATTTCTGCAACCAAATCATGAAACAAACAAATACATATCATAAACAAAGAAATTCAGGTTATAATCAAATATAAGCATATTTCAGAAGAAGCAATAGATGTGGCCCAACTCTTTTGTTGCAATTAAGTTGAGGTGAAAATAAAATATGGTTGTGTTCAAACTTGTTAACCTGAAGATTCACACGTCATGCGGATAGGCTGAAATTGCTACTAAGTGCCGACATGACAAACTCTTGGTTCATTCATCTCTTCTTGGTGAAAGATTTCTTGGCCTTTCTATTTTTAATACCGGCTCCAGTTTCCTGTAAAAATAGCAGTATTAAACCCAAAGTTGTTCAATTACATAACTAATGAAGATAATGGGTTTTGAAGATGAATCTATATGAAAACAATATGTAAACAATAATGAAATCAAAAGCGGGTTCATCAAAATCAAAATCGATCCTATATGAAAACAAACTTACAAACAGAGATTAGCTTCATTGGTCCTACATGATAATACCAAAAGGAAAGAAGAATATAAATAAAGAAACTTACATATTAATATCATATGTCATATGATAAAGTAAGCTAACAAATGTAATTAAACTAAAAAGGCAATTGTTTATATTGTTATCCAATTACATTGAAATTATTAATGAATAACTATAACAAAACAATAATAATGGTGATGGTCTAGAAATAAAAGTGTATTTGCAAAAAAGGAAAAAAAAATCATAAAGAGTAAGATGTTCGAAGCATATGAATATACTTTGAACATTTTCTAGCCAAGTTTATCAATTTTTCATAAGCTACTGTTGGAGATTACTACCACCAGTCTAGGTTTCTAGTTATCACGGGTACACCCCTATCAGACCAACCGAACAAACAAACGGGTCGAATTACAAATGAAAAAAATTATCAATAATTTGGGCATTCAGCGCTTACTTAGAGTTTTTCATCTGTGCAAGTGTTCTATCTTTACCCAACATGGATCATCTTCACAGCACAGTAAAGCATAAAAGAAAGACTCATTGAACGAAAAAAATCATAGAACATCAGTTCCTTACCATGTTATATCTTTGCAACTGAAAACAAAAAGTTATTGGTTTGAACTTAAATATAAAAATCAGAACCTAACTTAGATGATTCAAAACAAAAATTAAAATGGAAAAAAAATATCAAAATATGTTTCTTTATCCTTGGATGAAGATCATTGTGGGTTAACTTTATGTTGAATAAATGAATTACCTTTAAAAAGGGAATCATTCATTCACCTGTTCAATGCAATTGATGCTATCATCTGCCAGTTTGTTGCCATCCACTTTAGTGACATGACGAAATTAAACCAAAAGTTTCAAAATTAAACCAGATTCCTTGATCAAAATCCTTCTCATTGATTAAACCAAAATCCTTCGATCACAAAAGTTGAACTACAAAATGTTAAATTCAACAATTCACATTGCAAAATAAAGAAAATGATCACTGGTGTAATACTCGGGGCCCCCTGAACATTAAATCGGACAGGTTGAAACTTCATGCACTAATTCATGACCTAAAAAATCAATAACCAAGAAAGAATTCATGTAGAAATAATTTTGGTTAAAGCAATTTAGAATCCTTACCTTAACAGGTTGAAACGTATCTCGACGAAGAAGCTTGATGATGAAAGGCTTCGATTGCTACCAGTTAAATCGAAGCGCATGATCGAATCAGTTGTGCGTTAATAGAATTGAAAACATACCTTAAAGAACCGATTATGAAGAGCGGTTGATGATTTCGATTGATGCGATCTGCTTGAGAAATTGTTCTTCTAGAGAGTTTGAAGACGGCTGCAAAATATCTAGGCAGATTGTGAATTAGGTCAGATGGTAAGACTTTTAAACGTAGATAGGTTACCTTCAATCGATCTTGGTGGAATGGGTGAGATGAGGGATTGATTGTTCTTCGATGATTCACAGCTCGAAGAAGATGAATCGCCGGCTTTGCTCGATTGTTGTTGGAGGAATGAGAGTTATACGGGATTTAGGGTTTTTAGTTGTATCGGATCAAAGAGGGATTAGAAAAAGAGAACGGGCTTTAGGCGGGAAAATCAATTTAAGGATTGTTGTGGTGATGCCATGTGGCATCCAATCTTTTCATATATATATTATATAGATAGATATATATATATATATATATATATATATATATATATATATATACACACACACACATATATAAACCCCGAAAACCTGTGTTTACATATGTAAAAACAAAAAAGAAATTTTTTTAAAATTTTTTAAGATGGATTCCACATTCAATTTTATTACTTTTGGTGAAAAAAAACAACAAAGCGCCTAGTGGATTTTTGTTTAAAAAAAAAATTTAAAACTTTTTCCTTTGTTTACATATGTATTTTCCCCAGATACCTTTTTATATATGTATTTTTCCAAAAACGGAAAAAATATTTATTTATCAAATTTTTTAAAAATAAATAAACTACACGTTTTTTCTTAACCATATTTTAGATCCTAACTAGAAAATACATTTAGAAAAATCTAGTACATTTTTATTTTTTTTCAACGGGGCGTTAGGTTTTCAGGGTTTTCACAGTTAAAATGGGTTTTCAACAGATCCATCCCCTAAATTAAATAGGGGATGAGTATAATGAAAATCTCCCCAGTTGTGAAAACCGTGAAAACTCTTCAAAATCGAGGTCAAAAATCTTTTTTTTCATTCATTTTTTATGGTGGTTCTCTAAGTTATAGGCTTCTCCCAAGTGGGAAAATAGAAAAAACTCATAGGTGTTTATTTTTTAAATACAAAAAGCTGCATTGTTACATATGTAACATCTTATATTTAATGTTACATATGTAACAATGTAGTTTTTTTTGGATATTTTAAAAAAAAAACTATAGGCGTTTTTTATTTCTTTTACCTAGGGATGGCCTATAACCGAGAGAACCATCATAAAAAATGAAAGGAAAAAAAAAATGATTTTTGACCCCGATTTTGATAAGTTTTTACGGTTTTCACAACTCGGAAGGGTTTTCATTTTACCTTTTTTCCTATATAATATAAAAGAAAATAATAAAATAAAAATATGTTTTATCTCAAAACGTTGTAAACATATGTTTTATCTCAAAACGTTGTAAACATATGTTTTACTCATTTTCATATACAGTATTTATATCTTAGTATGGTAATTGAGTTAATTAATTTGAAATCGAGCTCGACTTAGCTAGTGGCGAATCCAGGAATTTTTTTTATGTGGTTCGGAAATTTTCAGGGTTCGATCGTCTCTATACATAAAATAATTTTAGATCGGTTCAGTTCGATTCGGGTCGGGTCACGTTACATGATAACATCAATATTTTTAGGAGTCTTTAAAGATGAAGGACCAGCTTTTCATACTACAAATAAGTCCATATTACCTACACATAAAATTACAAAATACGAAATAAACACAACACGGCCACTATGTTTGAATTATATCACAACAAATTAGGCCACCGAATATATTCTCAGTTCAATAGATACTCAAAGTTAATTAGAATTATAAATTTTGATTTAGGTATTTTTTTTATAAATTGAGTAATTAGTATTGGTTTTGAGAATTTGAGTAATTGGGTTGAAAAATTTAATATTTTTGGGCTTATTGGTCATGGATCATTGATCAAATATTCCGACGTTATTAGTTTTGCAATAAATTTGTTCATAATACGTTAAAATTTGTAAACTTTAAAAATTGTAAAACTAGAAATTAAATTTTCTTAGAGTTTTATGTTCAAGATAAAAATTTCATAGGGTTCGGTGACAAAATTTCTTGGGGTTCGGTTGGGATAAAATCGAATATATATTAGTACGCAAAAGAAATTCATAGGTGTCGGGCGAACCCCAAGCCAATAGCTTGGGTACGCCACTGACTTAGCCCATTTACACTCTTAAACTAAATATTTAATTTATTTTAATTATTTAAATGATAAAAAAGGTAAATAACTAAAATAAACTAACACAAATAAATATATAATAAATAAAAGATCATATTGAAAATTATATTTATAAAAAACAAATTGATTAACTTATTATTTATCACTACTAGAAAAGTGTTACTTTTTCCACAACAAAAGTTTGCCACAAACTTCCAACAAATAATATTTCCTACAACTAAATTTCAACTTTCTTACAAAAAGAAAAACAAAAAAAGAAATTATAATATTTCCTACAAAGTTTCGACAGAACAACCACAAAAAAATATTTGTCGGCAAATTGTGGCAAATCCAATATCTATTCCGACAAAATACCGACAAAATATTTTTTATAAATGGTATAAAATAAACGAATGAAAGTAATAAGTAATATATTTCATATTTGTCGAGATTTGTATGAACATCTAAAAGATTTCACAAAAACTTCAATATTATGTATTTTCTTTATATATTTTTAATCGCAGAGGAAATGTTTAAAAAAAAATTATAATGTCTTGGTAAAAAATTTGCAGGTAACTGAAATGTTTTCTACAACTTTTCCACAAATGTAAAAAAAACATGTAAGTCAAGTAATCAGAAAATATGTTTTGACATGAATAACAATAACATTTTTTTAACATTATTAATATAATTATTTTTTTTCATATATCTTTAATTTTAGAAGTATTATATTATACAAAAATAATGTTTTTCATCACATTATTATAAAGGTTTGTCGAAACTTTGTAGGAAAAGTAGATAAATTCCTATAAATTTTCCACAAAATTTTAAATATTACAAAGAAATGAAGTGTAACTCGTGCCTCTCTAACCTATGGATCTGTACCAAAGAAGCGGAGGCAATCCGTTAAGAAAATGACAACCTTCCAATGACAAATTCAAAACTATACAAGAAATTGTCTCGCTTTCAAATCATCTCTTTAAAACTTCGCTAATTTGATTATGTATCCATCTGGAAACTCGATTGTCAGTTGCTTTAAACAGATGGAGATCAGAGAAAAAAGACCATGACAACTGACAAACGGCCGACGTGTGGAGTGTAGAGCGTGGATTCGATTACAAAAACGGATGTGGAGCGAGTTAAACTGCCAAAGAGTATATCTATCAAATCCAATGTGTGTTTGTGGTGTTAGTAGTGGTCAACGTCAACAGAACCAATCGAGAATAAATGAGTTTTCCAAATTCATAGTTTAGACTGAAAGTGACAAGTTGCTGAAAGTTAAAGGTTTATGCAGCTGATGAACTTTGTGACAAACTTCAAGGGTGTAGCGTGTAATTTCTTGTGATTTCGTTTAAACGATTGTTAGGAGTTTGTTAACCGATGATTAGTTTAAGTTACAGCAATTAGGCGGTTGTGATTCTTTTATTCGATTATTGAAATTCCTCTGTAATTTTGTTTACCCTCTTTCACTCAATAAAATTGATAATCGATTGGTTCTTGATTGTTGTTTGTTGTTCATTAATTTGCTAATTTTACTCAACAAGTGGTACTAAAGCCATCGGCTCAAATCGGTGAACAATCAAATTGGATAATGGATTCAAGATATTCATATTATATGACACCTGTTAAGGAGTTTTTCCATGAGTTGAAGAAATAGGGTCAGTAAAGCTAGGTGATGATAGACCTTGCAAAGTGTTGGGAGCTGGTTCAGTAATATTCAAACTGGACAATGGCACTGAGATCAAGTTGCAGCAGGTGAGATATATCCCTGATCTCGAGAGAACTCTAATTTCTTTAGGTACTTTTGAGAAAGAGGGTTATAGTCTGAGTCTCAAAAATGAGAAGTCCAAGGTTGTAAAGGGATCAATGGTTGTACTCTCAAGAACCAGGAAGGATAATAATCTTTATTTCTTGGATGGTGAGGTAATCAATGGGACTGCACAGGTTGCAACTGGGTTAGGTAATGAGGTTGCAATGTTATGGCACAAAAGGGTTGGCCATATCAGTCAACAAGGTCTTGTGGAGCTACATAAGAAAGAAGTGTTTGGTAAGATGAATTCTTGTGACATAGGATTCTGTGAAACCTATGTTATTGGGAAGTCACATAGGGTGAAGTTTGGCAAATGTATACATTCATCTAAAGAAGCTTGTAGAGAATCAGACTGGAAAAAGGGTAAAGAAACGAAGAACTGACAATGGATTAGAGTTTTGTAGTAGAGAGTTTAATCAGCTTTCAAGGATAATGGCATTGCTAGACACTTAACAATTCCAAGTACACCTTAGCAAAATGGGGTCATTAAAAGAATGAACAGGACAATCTTGATAAAGTCAGTTGTTTGTTAACTAGTTCTAGGTTACCAAAGAGGTTTTGGGCTGAGGCTGCAAGTACTGTTGTTTATCTAATAAACAGGCCCCCTTCATCAGCAATTAACATGAATACTCCCATGGAGCTTTGGTCAGGTGATCGTTGTTTGTTGTTCATTAATTTGGTAATTTGATTCAACAGTGTTTGAAGACAGTTCAAGCCGGTGATGGCTACGCTAGTCGGTGACGTGCTGTGTGTCACACCCCCGCCGCACCCTGGCAAGTGCAGGGAAGGTGTGGGGGCAGGCTGTCAATATCAAATACACGGAAGCAACATGTATACTTATCTCCTCTCCATTGGTAGTTTCTACTTATTTACTATCGACCTTACACTAATCCTCCATAATTGCCTAACAGACAAATTTTCCACTTAAGCCATAATCCTTAACAATGTATTTAATCTTACGACCTGGGTTAGGTTCGAGCTAAGGGGCTCTAAGAACACCTTACTTGTTTACAATCCATTTGTCCCATTCCCATCAATTCTTATAGCCCTAGTAGGTCTGAAAATCCTTATCAAACCTCTTATTACTTCTGTAATTTTGTTGTGATCATAATCTTTACCGAAATACCATTTTAGCACTTAGAAATGACTTGCATGCATAATATTGTTGTACCTTGTGTAATAGAGGTTATACAACCGAATTCCTTGCACACAATGCTCACTGATCAGCAGTTATTCCTTCTTTCATAGCCCTTAATCTTCATCAACCAAAAATATTTATGGTGTTGTGAAGACAAAATTATTGTTTTTGCCGTCAGGTGGGATTTGCGGACTGCTAGTATGTCCTACCAGCTAGTCGCGGTCCGCGACTTTTGAATTTATGGAATACGCGGACCATCCTCCGGTCCGTGCCCGACCCGACGAACCCATTTGAACTCTCGAACCGCTATCCCTTTTTCTTGTAGTCGCGATCCGCGACTTTTCCTGGCATCTTTTTCCCTATTTATTTCTTACTTATTTATTTATTCTTTTATGTACGGGTGTTACACTATGGATCGGGTGAAACACACTTCTGATATGGTAAACACAAAGTCATGTTGAACCCTTATTGATCAAAGAATAAGGGCATTTTGATCCTTTCACTAGATATAACAGGGTTGTTGGGTATTTTGTTTTCTTCACATTATTGATGTTAAAAAAAAAGTAACAATAATATTTTAAAAGATTATCGAAGTTTTGTAGGAAAGGTAGAACGTTTCCTACAATTTTTCGACAAAATTTAAAATGTATCATGCAGGAAAGGTAGAACGTTTCCTACAACTTTTCAACAAAATTTAAAAATGTTTTGTAGAAAACCATCCCGTCTAATCTTTTATCCTCACGCTAAAACCCTTTTCCCCTATTTCCCTTCTCTAAATCCTCTCATTCTCACCCTTCGGATAATCCATTCACCAGAAAAAATCTCTGTCGCACTAATCGATCTGAACACCTACCGGCCTCAAATCTCGATTGTTCATGGGCGAATTTTAGGGGCAGCTGCTCTTCAAATTCTTTATTTGTGAACGCAGGTATCAGGTATGCATGCTGCTCTTCAAATGTCTCTTTTTTCCTGCTTGGGTGGTTGTCTCTTTGTGTTGGCCATGTGCATACTAGATGTTTGTGAAATACTTATATCCATATGTTAATTTTATATTGCTATCTTGTTATTAGACTTCTCTGTTTCTCAATTTTCCGTTAAGATTTTCTATTACATTTTGATTTTATATGATGATGATTGTTTATGATTCTTTGGAACATAAATTATTTGTTGTCATGTGCTTATTAATTATTCTGATTTGTCATATGGTATTGATACTATGTATTATTTTCAATCATAGGGTGAAGATGATGTTCTTAAGGATGTTCTTAAGGATAGTGGTGGTGATGATGTTGGTGTTAAGACTGTTGGTGGTGAAAGGCCACCGATCAAACGCATGGGGTCAAAGTATGTTTTCAATTTTAGTGTCTCATTGTTTTCTACATAAAGACTTTGATGTCCCATTTTTTTCAGAGGTGTCCCATTTTTTTCCACATAATCTGTTTGCCCCAACT
The DNA here is from genome assembly GCA_039602395.1 of Deinandra increscens subsp. villosa. Taxonomy (NCBI): domain Eukaryota; kingdom Viridiplantae; phylum Streptophyta; class Magnoliopsida; order Asterales; family Asteraceae; genus Deinandra; species Deinandra increscens. Next base: position 69,087,152 of record JBCNJP010000008.1, on the reverse strand, counting down.
TGGTTCCACATAATTCGTTTGTTCATAAGACTTTGGTGTCTCATTTTTTATAACTCTTCAATATTTTAGGTATGGAAATGGAAAAGTTCATAAAAGTGCATTTGATATTTTACAAGAAAGTAATAGTGGAGATTGGACCACGTCTTCAAAGATCCCACATACTAACTTGAGGGAGATGTTTAATAGGCTTCCGGTAATACCTCATTTACACTGTAAGTTATTACTGATATAAATTTACACTCTATGTGGTTTATACTACTACTGTCATTTATGGTAATGAAGCCTGATTTAGGGTAGAATCAGAAATCAGTTTTCTTGGCTGATTTTTTTCTTCATGTTAGGGTTGTTTTGGACACTAACGAAAACATAGAAGAATTTAGCATTTGTTAAACAATGATATTGAAGGCTGAAGCATAACTAATGTCAATGAATTGTAAAAGAAATTGAAGATGTTTAATTTTTATTGAAATTGGAATTACTTTCAAATCATAACACAGTTATTTAGGTCTAGTGATTTAAGTATCTTGTTGATTACGTTAGGAGTCGATATGTTATATGATTTCATTCCTTTTTGGCTAATAGCATAACCTTTAAGGCTGTGATTAAGTGCATGTGTGTTTGTAGCATTCTGATTCGAGGTAAAGCTCGTGTTTGAAGTTTATAACAAACTTAGTTTTGATGAAAATAATTGTAGACATCGTTCAAAACGGAACTTGAAATGGTGTATAAGTCAAGCAGCGACTTGAATGTGAATCCTGAATTAGCTTTGTGGAAGGGTCTCAGTCCCAACAATCGTTACTAGATATGATCTTTTGATCCGTCTTTTGTGGTAATCGGGATCTGATCATCATTTTGCGGGTCTAGCTTTTACGGTGATGTCCGATAATCGCGGGAGGCATGTATACAGTCTCACTTGAAACTTTGTATTATTGGAATAAAGTATTTTAGTCTCACTTGAATTAGTCATGTCTAATATTGTCACTTGAAACATAATTGTGATGCTTTTTCTGTTTTACATTGCATCTGTTATGTTAGTGATACTAAGAGGCAAAAGTTATGGCTTTTGGTTTAAATTAGATGGAACCACAAAGATATATAAATGTGTGGTATGTAAATATCAAACTTAAAACCAACTTTTTGGAAGAAGGATCATATTTGCTTACATATGTAAAATGATACCAATCCTTTAGCTGCACAATCTTGATAAACCAACAACACCAATTCTTCTTTTGATAAATTTTACCTAAAATTATACAATCTAGAATTTGTATCACGAGTACCAATCCTTTACTACCAATCCTTTACTGGTGATAATTTTTTAGTTAATTATACATCTTTTAAAAAAATTGGAGCATATGTATATGTGATTGTATGTAAATATTTATTAATTATACATCTTTCAATAGAGTTTCAAGAAGTTCGATCGCAAAAAAGGAACAAGAAGCTCAAAAAAACTTGGAAGCTTGCTTGAAACAAATGAAAATTGAACGGGAACAAGAGTGGGCCGAACGAGAACAAGAGCGTACGGAAATAGGAAGCCTAAAAGAAAAATGGATGAAATTATAAAAAGTTTAGCCTAAAAGTAACTTCCTTGTTTCTTTTGTATTTTGAAATGAATGTGGATACCATGTTGCCAAGTTATTGTAATCGTTGAATGGTTATTATATATATTAATAGATTGTTGGGCTTTTTGGGTTTTTAATATATATATATTTACAAAATCTGGAATTTTGAATGTAACAGTTCTTTAAAAAAAATTATACTTGTTGGACAATGGACATTTGTAGGTAAATACGAAAGGGAAAAATTGTTTGTCAAAATCTTGTCTTGTGGGTAAGTAATAAATACAAATTCATATAAAAATTAAGCGTTGTTGTGAATTGTATATATATACAATCCTAAACCTTACCTATGTTCTCGTGCCCAGTTCACATTTCTTTTTAATAATATAAATCTTCGGAGGGCAGTACCCATATGCGTCTCTCCCTGTATCTACAACCGCCGCCGCACCTAATGCCTCTATCACACCGTCATCTTTTTTTCCTACCATGAGATCTGCATCTCTTCCTTTCTCTGTAGCCATTCCCTCCCTCTAACCATCATATTTAACATCTCCCATCTTCTCCCTCTTTTTCACCGTCAAATCCCCCCGCCGCCTCATCTGATTACACCGTGATTAGCCACCAACAACCGTCTTCACTTTATTCTTCTACGCATCTCCGCCAATTTTTTTAGCCGTAATCGAGAAATCAAGATTAGCTCTTTCGTTTTCTTTCTTTAAAGAGCCACCAAATTAGATTGGCAAAACCCTCCTCTAATTTTTTGCGTCTCTTGGTGGTTTGGATTGATCATTGAAATAACAACAGTAAGTCTATTCAACCTTATTTTCTTTTTCTTTTGTACCAATTTTTGTTGTAAAATCTTATTATCTTTGTTGTTGGTTTATATTGACGTGTTTATGCTTTTTGTTCAAATTGTTTTCATATATTACAAACCCTAGAATTTGATCTTTCAATGTTGTAGGGGAAGGCGATATCTCAATTTACATAGTTCTCATTTGATAAGCATATTAAGAATTATATAATTCATTTTCAGCCCCTTCATGTTTAACAAAAAGGATTATGTATATTGAGAAATTACTGATGAATAATACACCTTAAACATCAGTATATACACACTAGGCTTACTACACACATCAATTGCAATTAGACACATTAAAGCTATTTCTGTTTGTTCAAACACATTAGATAGAATCATTAAACCAAAGTTGAATTAAGAAACATGGGCACTGCAAAATAGCATCTAACTGAAGAGCAAAGTGGCAATTCTTTTGAAATCGTCACTATATCCAAATAGTTCCCAACTATTTATTATAGCAAAGGACAATGTATATTTGGGATTGGAAGTTGGAGAGAAGAATTATAGGCCTACTTTTAAATTTTAAGACCTCGTATAAGAGATACACCAAAATGGTGTTCATTCTTTGCGCATGTTATTACACGGCTTCTTACTCTGTCTTCCTATCTTTATTAATAATGCTGATATATTATACCTCATTTATTTGAAAGAAAGAAAAGAAATCCATTATACAAGTGTTTGCATTCATATAATAGTTCAGATCCTGCTGCTTAAAAAATCAATACATTTTCCTCACTCTTGCTACAAATAATAGCACTTACAAACTCTTCACTTAGGCTCAAACAAAATGTCTAACATCTTTGTATCCCAGGTTGACATGAGAACTTAATTAACCACATGTTTATTTCCTTGGGCTTAAACTATATTAAGTATGCACATTATGCATATATCTAGCAGTTCTGAGTCGCGATCTAGAAACCAATGTATGATATAGATAAACAGTAGTAGAAACTACAAATAACCCAGAAATAATTTACTGAACTTTGGGGGTGGGGGAGACTTAAGAATCATTGCTAGCTTCATTCAGTGGGCTGTCTACAATTGTTTAGGCCACTCAGTCTAATATCCTATTCTTCTATATATACAAATGACATCTAAATTGTACCATTTCTAAAACATATGGTACTACTTTCATTGCTTATGTTACAATCTTCAAACTTTTTGGGTACAACTCATCTAAAGCTTTTTTACATTTTCTTCTTTGAAGGAGCAGGTGAGAGCATTCTCATTCCCATTTCCATCCATCAACTGTACAAGCTTCTCAAGATTCATCTTTGAGAGAAAATCACCACCACCGGTGAACCTCCAGAATCATCTCTGGTTAGCTCGAAACCATCATAACCTTATCACGACCATCTCTCTGCCGCACGAACATCCTATAACCCCTGTAGATTATCCAGTGTTCTTAAAGATCTCGATTTACACATTGGGAGCTTGAATTTGAGAGATTTCTAAGATATTTAAGGGGTCTTGAGGTTTCTCAACGCCACACGCTCCTGGTCTTCACCGACGCTTCACATCTCATTCATTTCTCTTCGCATTCGTCTCTTCTATTTCTTCTTCGGCCGGGGTTAGATTTGAGAACACTTTAGCAGCGGTAGCCATGGACGGAGACCATCTATGAAGGATGTCGTGGTGGGCGGCGGCAATATGGGTGTAATCGTAGGAAGGGGCGACGGCCATCGAGAGGCAGTGGTTATGAGTTTCAGATTTCATATTTGGCCATGGTTGAATTGAAGCGAGTAGTTAGAGATGGTGGTGAGGAAAGTTGGTAAGTTTGGGGTCGGAAGATCGACCGGTGAAGGTAGCTTTGCGGAAGGTGAAATTTGCGCAGAATACAGAGACCGATGAAAGTGTTGCTTACTATAATCAAGCATAAGATGGTCGATCAGGTTAATTGTTTCGTACTTTCGTCTCACTCGCTATATGTTACGATGTACTTTTGTCTGTGTGATTGATTTGGTATATACTGATCTCGAAATTAGGTTACATTGAATAGTTTTTGGGGGAGGATTAGGGTTTTAAGCTCTCATGAAATTGTTTTGTTATAATTGTTTGTAGATCAAGAGAGAGATATCTATAATGAAGCTGGTTAGACATACCAATGTTGTTCACTTGCATGAGGTTTGATCTCTTAATCTAGAAAATAAGTTGTTTGATTGTTAGATTACCCTTTTTGAAAGAATTGTGAAGTTAATTAGCTGTTGAATTTTCGTTTAGGCACTAGCCAGCCGCACAAAAAATTACATAATATTGGAATTTATCACAAGTGGTGAGTAATTTGATAAAATTGTAAGTACTAACCAGTCGATTGCATTCAGTTCTGGTTTTCACCAGAGTTTGTTGCGTGCTTTTGTTCCTTCTTTTTCTTATATCTCATGTGTTTATATTCTTTTCTTTTTTAAATGCAGGTCACGAGACTCTACACTTCGATTGTTGTATTTGCAAAGGCATGTATTATTTTCAGTTCCTATGTGATTTTCATAAATTGCTGTTACAAAGACCGGTATTATTTTCAGTTGCCATGTTTATTTTCATGAATAATTAGAATTTTGAAAAGGGTGTTTTGTGTTGTTTTAGTTGCATGTTGGTAGCATTCACTTATTCAGTGATTCACTGCAATTCGTGTTGCTTCGAGGAATGTTTGGTGAGTACGATCGCTATATTCTCAGCCATTAATGTTCCACCAGTGTGGTAATTTTTTTATTCCAACAGTTCTTGACTAGGCTTAAAATACAAGATTTTGGTGATTTTTATAGGATGAGTAATGAGTTAGTTAATTATGGTTGGTTATAGAGATCATCTGTTGAGTAATTTTACATAATAATGGTGGTTTATACAAATCATGTAAGTGGTTTTGTTTAAGATTTACATTTTTGTTATAATAGGTTTGTGGGATCTAACACTAGACGTTCATGTGGGTTTGATAGTTAAAACTCAACATATTTGATTTTTAAGGTTCATCCTTAACTGTCTGACATAACAATTTTTTTTTTCATCATGTACAGCCTTTAATCAGTTTGAGAGTGGCAGATGAGTAGATGACTACATGGTCCTCAAGCGTGGGCAAAAAATCACATTGCGTGAACCGGTCGACATTAGAAGCATTTCAGAGGAGGAATTACAAATCCTTATTGATGGATATTAGAGGAAAGATTTATAACTTTTACTCCTTTGAAATCTTATGAGTTTTGGTTTTCATTTTAGTCAATAATTATCATTTCCGTCTGATTAAACGAGTGTTTCAGATGGTGCCTTAGCAAATTTAGTAAATCATTTATTGCTAAAAGACAGTTTACGAGATGTTTGCAATGATTACAGGATAGCAAATTATGCAGAAATATGTGCAGATTAATTTGGAATTACAATAGGAGAGGTACATCAAATTCATTTAATTTGAATCATTATGATATTTATCTTGATCTATCATATGATTTACCACACAATGTTTGCTATATACAGTGCGGCTGGGTAGGGAAAAGTGGCCATTCCGATGGCTGCAGGTGTGAATTAGGTACTAAAGGATTTAATTTTGTAACTAAGCAACACGTTTTTAAAAAAAAATTGCCAGCATTTTGATGTGAATCGAGAAGGATGGAGATTATTTGCTGATTTAGGGAAGACAACAGATCGAGTTTGCAAGTCAACGTTAGAAACAACTCACAACATAGGTGCAAAGGCATCACAATAGAGTCCTCTGGAGACACCGAAACAACAGTTGCAGGTCTGCTGCAAATGGGAAAACAAGACATGATTGTGAGCATAATCTCAAATACCGTATATTGTCTATTTTTTTAAGACGTCACAATCCCTATAGTTAATTTATACCATTATAACCTAAAACTCAAGTCAAACAACTTATGAAAGCCCCATGAAACTCATCTCTAAAGATAGGAAAGTTCATCAAATAATTTCTGCATATTAGGTATGATGTATACCTATGTATTGCACATTTGAAATATCATTTGGACATTCTATTTGAATCATATCGAGTTTTATCTCTACTTCAGAAAGAGAAAGCAAACCAAGATAATTTTATGTATTCTTAATTTTGTTTATTTTTTTAGTCTTGAAACAACCAACAAAATATGCAAAGTTTCATAGCCCATGGCTCACGATAGAAACATCAATTCAGTTCATTACAAGATCGAATAAATTGAGTTATTTCACTTATTTGCTAAATGTCTTTGTATGTTTGTTTGTTTTTGCTACAGGGCTACCTTCTATTGTTCTTTCTGTAGGTGATCTTGATATCAGTTCTTTACAGGTATAACCCACATCAAAGTTGTTAAAATGCCATCAGTTGTATTATCAAAGGTAAGGTTATGAAAAATTAATGTAGCTTTTATGTGGTTGTTGGTGCAGATTATAAGAAATGAAGATCTTGAGGAATTAAGAGAACTTGGTTCTGGTATGTTCGAAACCCATTTGATTTGTGTTTGGTCATTAGATATTTTCTATTTGATTACAGTAGCCAATCAGAGTGTGATTTTATTTTGGTTACTGCGAGTTTTTTATGATTCTTATATGGCGTCCGCATTTTCCAACTGAGATACTCTTAATCTAACATGTACAGTTTGTCAGTATAGGCGTTTAGAAAGCGCATCAACTGTAATTTGTCAATTTCTAATATGATTTTTTTTATTCTGTTACATCTTATAGGTGTGCACTCTAGCTGACTGTTTTCAAACAAGTTTGGCGTGTAGGTAATTTTAGATTAATAAGTATCATGTATGGTGTTTACCAATTCGAGTTCCTTCTAAATTGGTATAAAATAGGATGTAGATTAGATTTATTACTATAACCTGCAAACGATCTACAGTACTCTTCTAAAGATCACTATTAGTGTTATTTAGCAACAACACCAATTTTTTGCTAATTATTTGATTTTCCAGCCATAACTTTTTTAGTCTCTTTTTAGCCCAAAATGGTGTTTTTATGACGTTTGCAAATAGGAGTCATCACTATATTTGTATGCATTAGAAGCTCGAGAAGACTTGGTCATATTTTTGTTAAAGCATATACAAATAAACTCTTTATGAATTCCTATATATTTACATTTTCTTCTTTGTTAGAACTAAATTTATATGTATTCACGACACGAGTTTTGGATGGCCCGTATATCTCATGGTTTGACTAACCGACTTTTTAAAACGGCCTGACTCCGCCGCGAAGCGCGGGTCGACCCACTTGTATTGACAACTTGTGTTATAAAATATTACCATATATTTTCTTTCGATATTAATATATACTCAGTGAAAATATCACTAGAAAGTTATACGGTTCAGTTGGTTGACCCACCTAACTACTACTGCATACACCCGAATTTGATACTCTCCCCAAACAGTTTTTCTTTTTTAAAAGCTTTACTTGTCCGTTTGAGAAATTTGATGCATTCATCTCCAACCGGCAAACATTAGCACCTCATTAAATTTTTTTAAATTAATATATCTTGACTTATTATTTATTAACTAACTTTTTAATTAACTTTGCACCTATTATTTTTATATCTATATTTTTTATCAAGTAAAATTTAAAGTCAAATATTCAAAACCAAGTTGATGAGAATCTCTACCATCGCACTGATGGAGGTGCACGACATTTGTTTATGTCATATGAACATGACCCAATACAAGGGTGCCTATATCTTTAAATTTTTACGGTATTGCACAAAGCCAACTGTCTCTGTATTTAATTACTAGATCAGCACTTTATTTTGTTACATTACTAACACCAATAGTTTATTCACATGCCACAGCATCACCTTCAACACAGAGAGCCAAGAAACAACATCATGAATGATAGAATCTAACATCACCTCCCCTTGAAAATAATTATGTTTGTAAAATAACGATACTATGACTTCCTGTTTTGTTTGTAAATATAACTTATCGACTTCATGTTTCATAGCTCTCCGTATAATATGAAGTTAATTATCTTTTTTATTCCACACTCCTAAACACAACTTGCAAGCTTATACATAATCACTTTGTTGTACGACTCTAGAACAGTAGTCGCTTAGTGCGACATCACTATGAGATGCAAAGAAGGTCACCCTTCTTTAGTTGCTTCCACTTTTTTCATCGAGATTGGGTTGGTGTGCACTAAATTGTGGTAGTTTCTTAGCATTTATATTTCTCTGTCCCTCCGTCTTTTGGTAGCTTAAAATCTAAACGGTTCAAAACCCTTTAGATCCATTTAACAATCAAATATTACGACTTACCTCCTACATTTACAACCAATATCTTGCTTTCACATTTCCGCGGCAACGCGCGGATGATCTCTAGTTTGTATCAAAATGCAAAAAAGGAAAACATTTTGTGTGAATGTTGTGGGTAAGTAATAAATAAAAAATCATATATAATTACAAATTGTCGGAAAGTTGTAGGAAAAAATGAAAAACAATAAATCTTTTGTCCGAACATTGTGAGTAAAAAATCATGTAAAATTACAATTTGTCGTTACTTTGTAGGAAAGTTAAAAATTAATTAATAATAAAACAAATATTTTGTCAGAAATTTGTAGGAGCATAAAATACTTAATACGAGTATGTTGTCATTAGTAAAACTACCAAGTATAAAAATTAAATCTAGTATTAATACTAAATAATGAGAAATGTTGAATAAAAATGCCCATTAGCAATCAACATATAATAGATAATATAAGAAGGTATGAACATTGAGATAGAGAGAGGAATATCATTTCATTTTTATTCATCTACACATCATATACAAAAGCCACTATTTATAGGGCTATAACATGAATACATACATAATGATACTTGATGATGAAATAGGGGTTATGGGATATAGATAGTCACCTAATAATTATTCATAACACTCCCCCTTGACTATCCATGTGATATGCTTGGTGATGCTGCCTCATTAAAAACCTTGCTAGGAAAACCCAGTGGGACAAAACCATAGCTAAGGGAAAAAGAGTGCAGCGCGTATCACTCCCCCTGATTTATACATCCTTTAAGTCGTACATTTTGATCTCCTGTCAAAGTTGCTCAAAACTTTGTAGTCAATGATTTGCTGATTGATCTTCTTGATTCCTTTAGACACAACTCCTTAAGCTCTTTGCTTAGTACTTTGTAGTGGCTGATTTATTTCTTAATCCCTTGATGTGGAACTGCTTCAGCGACCAATGGTATATGATCTTTATGTAAAACTCCCAAACTTTAGCGAAGTGTGTTCCAAAGTTAACCCAATAACCAATTGTGGTAGAAAGCGACATTTCCAACGGTAGAGGACCTCATTTCTTAGCTCTGATTATCATTCTTCTCAATAGAGTTCCAACAATTTGTGAAAACGTTCACTGGCTCATGCGTCATAGATAAATACCACAAGATCCAAAATGGTGTTGTATAACAGTACCTGCATATTAATAACTAACAAAACTTCTTTTGATGGGTCAATAAAATATAACATCATACCTTTTGTACCTTAATGGTATCCATATATTTGTCTTACTCATTCTAATGTCTCATTGCTAGACATGAGCTAGCATAAAACTAAATATTCATTATGGTACTTCTAAACACGATTTCTCATGCGTTTATAAGAGATGGTACAAGACAGTGATTATCCAATATTTAATGTACTTAGATGATAAGATGTATCCACATTAATATTCTAACATCTTCTAGATGTATTTAGAAAGATGGATAAAGTTATTATTTTACATATGCACGACAGGCCAAACAAGACATGAATTTGTAACACCATCTTTCATTATTCGTTCCTTATGAACTTTTTCGATCTCTTCAGGAGATAGAGTTGTACCACCAACATATAACACATGTAAGCCTCATTTTGTTCTTTTGATAATAGGCCAACTATATCATATTTATTTATCCCCTTTCCAAGATAATCACTGAGTCGATTATACATATTCAACATGACTATTTTATTCCATATATAGTAATTGTTAACTTTATACATTATGTTTCTTGAAGTTTTGATATCAATGCTCAGGCATTTACAATCATTCACCAAGTTCTTTCTATTTGACTAGTTATTTATGTGCATACATTCTACAACATTTTGGCACATAAATTTCCTCATTTAGCACATCAATTCTATACCATGTGCAAAGATTACATCAAAAAGTCTTTCATTTCCAAACTCAATATTATATCATCATAGTTTATTGAGATATCATACTCACCGGGTACAATTTCTTCTATCTATATTCACTAGTGCACAATAATCACATCAAAAATTAAGATGTTTTAAATTACTTTTAAGCACTTAAATGCTTTAGGAAACTCATTAGAAGTTCCAGCTATACATAATTTCTTAATGAATACGACAAATATAATGTACTTGGATCCGAATATCATCGAGAGAAACTACTGAGCTTTTAGAGGGAGAATTTTTTTTGATAAAAATACGGCACATTATATCCAACATATACCCCTCTTTATCAAAATATTTTTTTTTTGATTTTTACCATGTTGAACTAGACTATCGTAGTCTATATGTAATAAGCATAACTTCATATAGTATGTTATCAAGGTATTTATATCAATGCTTCAGACATTTTCACTCCATTAGAAACTTCTTTCTATCTTGACAAATTATGCATGCACGTTCACTCTTTTTAAGAGTTTTGGTACGTACATTATTTATCACTTAGCAAATTAATTGCAAAATCCATAATATCCAATTCATTTCTATTCCATATTATACCATTCTTATGAATTTGGCACTACTAGAAAAAGGGTCTTTCTTGACGCGCAAACGATGACGCGTGGTTTTTAATGACGCGTAAAAACGAGTGTCATAAAAAAACTGTCAAGAATCGTAAAATTCTAAGCCTACTTGACGCGCATTTTTACGCGTCATAAAATTCCTGTCATAAAAAAAACACGGAGTACACTTAAAATTTGCGCGTCATTTATAAACTGTCGCTTTAGGTTTTTTTGTTTCCCGCTGTTTTTTCCCAAAATTTTCATTCCCGGCTTTCTATGTTTTTGCTCTCCCTCAAAATTCAATATTCCGCTTCTATATCTTAGCTCCCTCTCCCCAACCCCAAGCCCTAATCCCCATTTTCAAGCCTCCGATTCCCATCGTCTCCACAAGCAAAATCCATTCCGCTTCTAATTCCGTTACATCTTGCTGCCCCGCTTCTTCAATTCAAACTCCAAGCCCTAATATCCTTTCTCCTTCCCCCGGTCGGTGTTCATATGAATGACAAAAACCCTAGAAATACTCCATCCGTAGTCCACCGTCGATGTTCTTCCTCTTCACTATCATCGGCTTATGTTTGATGTTATTTATTCAGATCGATTGAGTTGCTGCGAAGCATGAAAGAGTTTAAAATCAGAGATGAAAATCAGATCGATTGCAGGTGGTCGCTTGCTTTTTTAATTCCGTCGACAACTGTCATCTTCTCCGTCTCCAACAAATTCGTCACGAAGACCTCTCTCGCCATCATTCACTTCGATTTTACCAGATCCATCAAAAAATAGGCTGTCGATTTGCAATCTCAGCTTCATCTACATCTCCCGTCAATTATGTTTCCGGTATGTAGTGGTAGATCTTTTGATTTTATATCTTTTGATTTCAATTTAAGTTACAAATTTATGGTTATCTGGATGTCGATTTCCTTAACCCTAACTTGGATTAGGATACCGTATAGAGATGGTGTGATGGAGCATGAACCTAGGGCTTGTGTTGTTTTGGTTTCTAATGGAATTACGTGCATTTCATTGATGAAATTGGAATTATAGGTGTTAATTTTCTACTGTTAGTTGATTTCTATACCATATATGAATGCAATGTGAGGTGTATAATATTTCTTGTGCAATATGCGGTAGTACTTTAGATGGTTCATGCTTGTGTATTCGGCTTTTCAGCCTCCATTTTACTTGTTTTATGTGTTAAGAGAGAGATAGATAGAAAGAGGGCAATGTTTTTCAGTATATAAACTAGACTATCTATAATGGTATGGTTTAGTCTACTGGTCAGGTAGTTCATCTATTCAATTTCTATCATCAGCTCAGTTGTTATTATTGCAACACAATTGTCAAAGTTTTGACGATTTGGACGCGTTGATTACTGTCTATATATGTTATGAGAATTGACCCTGACATTTACTCAATTATTTTGCATGTTTTCTGTTTCTGAAGGATAGTACACTGGTGGATTTCTTAATAATGAATAGGCTTTCTTAATAATGAATAATCACCAAATGCAAAGGCCACCACCAGCAACAATCAGAAAACCCCGCCACTGAATGTCGCCGCAGCTGCTACTTCGTTGTCACCACCTTGCCTTTTGTTATCATCAGCAATCATAAGAACAAGTATAGATGGTGAACCCATTTGATACCTTTAAAAAAGGACTTGTGATTGCAGGCTCGTGAAAATGTTACATCTTTGAAAAAGAGTACAGGGGATGAAGTTGTTGCTGAATTAGAGGAGGTATAGTCATTAGTATTTCATGTTTTGCATTTTTCTGTATAAAATACACGTATTGCAGCTTATTTGTACTCTTTTTTTAGGAACAACAAAATGCAAAATCTGCATTTGAAAGGATCAGATTCAATCGAGTGTGTCTAATCAATATGCTTGCTATCCTTTCTATATGTATATGGCCATATATTATTCATAATTTAAGGTTTAAGATTTTCTCTTTTGTGCTTAATTACATGCTTATTGGCTTTCTTGGTTGGGCTTTTAACAGGTATCATAGCCACACTCATCAATCTTGTAGTTGAGAACATAACATGATACAAACTCTTGGCTGTAGTCGAGTACATAGAGAAAGAGAGGTATTTTATTGTTTTAAATACTATTATGCATTCATGATGGGATTATTCTTCATGACTGGAGCAAGATAGGCGAGTTGGGTATTGGGTCCAGTTAGGTTGGGTTGACATGAAAATAATGGTTTAATCTCTTTTTAGTTATAAATTTCTAATAACTAATTAATTCATTTGACATTGTACCGTTTACAGTTCTTGTGCCAATGTCAATGGTACACTGACTATATCCAATGGGATTTACAATCACATAAACTATTTGCTGGTAATGTTGATGCATAGTTAAATGGTTGTTTAACTGGTTAATAGTTCACTGCTGACTGGGCTAGTTCAGTGCTGATCAGTTAGGTACTGGAACCATCCCAGTCATTGCGGTAGCTGCAGATTCTGACATAAAATCCAATCTAGCTTAAAAGAATCAAATCGCCGAGTCTATGCAGTCTCCTTTGTTTTCAACCCATAACAGGTTACGGGTTGTCAATCTTATTCAGGATAATCAACAGCCCCCTGAATTATTAATTGGTTTCATCTTAAATAAGATTGCAAAGTAGATTGACAGCCAAAGGAAGGTTGCCACCGAGGAATAACTTCCAGAACATAAGGTAGTTTATGTTCGTTGTTTGATTTTAGTTTTGTGTAATGAGTTTCCTATTAGTTTTTATGATTTATGGTTTTGCAGATGTTCCGATGTCTTATCAGTTGAACCAAATGAATTAACTTTGTGAAAAGTTATATGAAGTTGAACCATCAGCAGCAGGATCTTTTGTTATGATGTCAAAAACCTAATTTGCATCTGATTGTAGATGGGCAGAGGCTGCTGAGGTGAAGGGTTTGATGAAAGAAAAGGGCATTAATAAGCAACCTGGTCAATCATAAATTCAATAAATTAACTGCAAGATTAAAAGGTTGCTTGAAATTTATACAAAATCAGAAGTACGCGGTAAACTAATTACTCCAAAGGCACATGCAGAAACCGGCTCTACACTTGCTGATTTAAGGGTGAAATAAGCAGTAGAATAAAAGGTACACAACCATCTGTTATACTTAAGAGGTTACCAAATATATAAAAAAGGTAGTTTAAATATATTTAGCATTTGTTGATAACTTAATTCAGATGTGATCATGGTATCTTTGTTGATAGGATTAAGTGCAGAAAGGATTAAGTGCAGAAAGGAATGAGGAATGCGTCTCACCATTGATGGAGCTGGGATATTCTTATCAAGTTAATAATGCTAATCAACAATGTTGCTGGTGCAGGGGATATAATGGCTGTGAAGAACAAGGGTTCAATAACAGGGTGGCTTCCAACGAACAGAAACTAGGGGCAAAATTGGCATATAAATGCTGACCTCAAATAACTTATGGCTCTTATGGTATGTAATGCTCTTTCTTCCCTCCAGAAGCTATTGATTGAATTTGATATATGCTACTTATCGTGAATTAAGCAAACTCAAAGCTCTACTGCTGATGTTTTGTGCTAAAGGATTAATCTATAAGGGCTGTAGGATATAACGAGCTTGAATTTGCAAATATACATATATGAATTAATTAATATAAGAAAATAATCAAAAGTTCGGCAAATTTGTAATACCTAGTATGATAGTACGTTGTCATCTATGATCATTATTTATGATACTTGTGATTCATGTATAGAAAAAGTATACTTTCCACACAGGGGAAAGAACAAACTACAAGTTTCAAACTTATTAATTTAATTTAGGAGGGATACTTTTTATACATGAAATCTGTATTTGTTTATTTGGTTTTAAACTTGAATGTGATATCTACAATTCTACATGCTTGATTGCTTGATTGCTTGAAACGGAAAATGTTGGTGTTAGACTTTAGCTATATCTGTGCGAATTTTTAGTTGAGAAAGTCATAAGATTGACTTTGATATTGATAATCAATTTGTCATGTACTTGTATAACAGTTAAGGTTGCTGATGCTTATAGACGAGTGGAGATCTTGGAGTGTCTACTTTTCCAAAAGGAGAGAGCATATTTACATGGATTGCTACTATTGAGGGTGGGAAAGGAACCATTTCTTTAACAATTTCCACACTCTTTTGGAAAGGAAAAAAAAAAGTTAATTGTAAGATTCAAATGTTGCAGGATGTTGCAGCAAAGATACACTCATTTGCACAACAAAGGCCAAGGGGTCTATGCATAATGTCAGGCAACATTTCAGTCTCTATGGTGCAACAGTGCCAATTCGTATCTTCTGGTGGTACCGTGACTTATGAGGTTAGACCCTTTGACAACTCAAACATGTGCGCACTTATAATCTTGGCAAACAACAGCAAAACAGCAGCAACATAGCAACAGGGGCAGCCCTGTTGTGGTGGCAAACAGCAGCAAAACAGCAACATAGCAGCATATAAAAGCAGCTAGGTGTGCTCAATGTGGTCATGGAGAAGCTGTTTTTTTCCAGGTAATTTTCTATTATCTTTTCTGTACCAAATATTAACCGTTTTCCTGCTTCCATTCTTAATGGATGTGTGCTAACTAGATTTAACCAAATGGGTGGGTGGTTAAAAGATCAAAACATGTATAGTTTGGGGTTGGGTGGAGCCAAAAACATTTGGTAAATGACTATTTAGGTTGGTGCTTTTTGTACCCAGTTACACGTGGAAAAGGCTGCGAATGTCCGTTGCCACAATTGGGTCAAGGATGGTGAGTTCTGTGAAGCTTTTTTACCCTGTTACTTGTGAATGTCCATTTGGTAAATGACTATTTAGGTTGGTGCTTTTTGTAAAATTTCATTGTGCTTAACAGATTTTGGGTATGAGAAGTTAAAGTTGGAAGGGCTGATGCTAAGAATGCTTGTGGAAGGGACATATATGTTGTAAGAATGCTAAGGAAAATGATAGTGTTAGATTTGTTATTATAGGTTATTCGCCTACCGGATCCAATTGTAAATTAATGTTAACTTTGTAATGTTTGCTCTATATATGAAATGTATAATTTTACTACAAGTGTATTTTATTTTGTATTATGAGGTTAATTGTTATTAATGGGGAAATTAGTGATTTTACAAACAAATATTTTTTTTTTATTTTTTTTTAAAAACCATGACGCGCAAAAAAGCGTGTCATAAGAAGATTTATGACGGGGGCTTCCTTGACGCTTATTTTATGACACAAATTTATGACGCTTTTTTGCGTGTCATCGTTTGCGCGTCATAAATGGGATGACGCGCATTTTGCGCGTCAAGAGGATTCTTGACCCTGCCTTCCTTGACGCTTTTTTGCGCGTCATCTGGGCCCTTTCTTGACGCGCAAAAAGCGTCAAGAAAGGCCATTTTTGTAGTAGTGTGGGATATCATAATCACCAAGTTTAGTATATTTCCTTCATATTCGTTGGTGCACAGAGATGGCATCTTTAAGATGTTTCAAATACCTTTAAATATTCAACAAGCTTAGGAAGTTTATCGGAAGTTCCGATTATATTCAGGTCATCAATGTATAAAAATAATCATAATCTACTCATATATGATTATGTATACAACAATCATAGAGTTCTCGAGAACTTAAATTACATCAATTTATAGATATAAATCCTCCAAGGAATTTAATGTAAATTTCCTTATCATACGAATCACAACATTTATAAGACGCATATCAATTTTCTTTTTGTATTACCAGACTAATGAGATGCTGGAAAATCGTTGCATTCACCACTGGAGAATATGCCTCCTCATAATCACTTATAGATCTTTACAAAAATCCTGGTGCCATCAATTTTGCCTTATATATTAATTTCATAATTTGACATGATTCTTCACATAAAAGACCTTGAACATTCAACATATTTAGAACTTCAAGTATATGGACCACAAGTCCAATAACTCTCCATTTCTTTAGAGAATTTAACTATGTCTCATCAGCGTCTTTCCAGTTTGGCCAAAAATTTATTCATTCTCATTTATAGGTGTATCTTAATTCTTGATCCTCATCATTTCATAGTTTCAAGCGCTTCATTGTATACAAAAGTATAACGACGTCGATTCTGTTTCGATTCCATACGTATTTAGACATGATACATTTTATTGAGAGCTCTTAATTTTCAGGTACCTGATGTTCTTCTGGAACTATCATGTCCAATATCTCTTCAAGAGACCTTTTACTGTACCTCGACTTGACCATCTTGATTACGTGCTCCAAATTTCGAGGATTTTTTTTTTTTTTTGGAATCGAATTGTCTACCACGTGTTAGACGTGCCTTAGACTTATCACCAATATGTGGTTGTCCTTCTAGGACATCAATCTTAATTGGAGCACTAGCAGTTGGTAAATGTGACTTAGTCACTCTTTCAAGGTCAGTGAATGCCTTTGGTAATTTATTCGCTAGTCTTTATACACAAATTATCTTATGAACTCAAAGCGTTAGTTTGAGGATCAAGATGATAAATAGATAATTCAGTCAAACTTATTTAACTTTCCAACTGCTTTTATCTCCCCCTCATGTTGGGAATGTTAATTTAAAAATTTGACCCGTAAGCAATTCTCTTGTTAATGGCTCTAATAACTTAATTATAGATAGAGTTATTCATTCCCAACATGTATTCACAACCTCATTTGAGGTATCATCTTTGTGCATTGTGGTGGAGCAATACAATATATCTTGCACGATAAAAAGAAAAACTTAGATGTGAAATGCTTGGTCCTGACCAAGAACCATTTGTAATGGGGAGAAAACACAATAACTTGTAGGCTTGATGTGAATGACCGTTATAACATGTACATAATATCGTCCCAACACACAAACATGAACTGTTGCTCTCATAATTATTGGCTTTGCAATCAATTGGACGTTTAATACTTGTCACAACATAAGCAATTTGTGTATGAACATATGATATTCACCACTTATTCCAATAATCATTAGTAAATTTGGATTACTTTTGTTGTTATTACCAAAACAAATATTCTATTCTGGAATAATGTGCTTGCTAGCTTATCAGCTAAGCCACATATCACGCAAACTTAAAGTTGCGAAGTTGATAACCATTTAGACGATGCATCGATTTAAAATACTAAATGGTATACTCAATATGATATATATCATTTATCATTTCTAGAATATTTAAGGATTCACACCCTACTTTAGTTGGTAAATAAACAACATTCCTTGAGAGCAAACATTACATGTATATTTTATCAATTTGAAGTATCTCTGATTCTTGAATACATTTCACATTATCATTGACTCGGGATGGTCTAACCGGTCATGCCAATTAAATAATCCTGATTCATAAACTTCTAATTTATGATCATATATCTTTTACTCGTGCTTGTTTAATACACGACATAATATACGAGAATAATGTGAGATTATTTCAAACATTTTTCCAGATTTTATTATGATAATCACCACTTAGTGTGCCACTTCATATGGTTGATTTCATTATTAACATGATTGATCTCATTATGAATGCGAGGGTCATTACAATTTCCTCATTTACCATGATCATGACCTTGGATCATTGTATAATCTTCACATTGTTAACATAGTTAATCCCATTATTAACATAAGCATCTATCATAACAATTTCTTCACTTAACATGATCACAGACTTTACCAATCATTATACCACATCGCATTCACTTCAAGGAATGGATTATTAACCACACAACTTTTATGGTAAAAATGATAATATTGCTACTCCATGAGCATATATGAGGTGTGATAAATGGAAATTGTCTCATTCGACTTTTCTTATAAATAATCTTCTCATAACATAACATCAATTGAGAAGTAACTGTGATCGAGTTATGCTCATTTATCTTTTCCCAAATGTTTCAACTTTTCATAAGTTTATAATGAGCTATAGGGAGTATGACACATGGGGCGTCATTTCCTTACATAAAATTATTCTAATAAATTAGTGGGTCTTGTACTATAAGAAAAAATATATTTATAATATTTCATTAAAGTGATAATATTTTCTATTTGCTTTATGCACATAGGATAGAAGGCATACTATAAACTCAAATTATACAAAACTCGACCTTGTAACATATTGTCATATAAATTAAGTTACAAGACTTTTGTGAAATAAAGTATGATAAATGACATAAGTTTTTTTTATTGATATTCTTAACACTAATACATGGCCACTCAACTTGTATAAACCAACAATTACAAAACATGAAAGATTATTAATATAATTATAGTATACCTTTTGAAAGGATGTTCAATAAAACAATACATATAATTTGGTTAAAGAATATGAACTAGAAAATATATATATATATATATATATATACATATATATATTTGTCATATTATAGTTCATAATAATTACCTTGATTTAGTTTAAATAACTATTCAAAGAAAGCATTGTGTTTCACTTAACATCACATATAAGTATTATGCTAAACCAATTTGTATTTCGAAAAAAAAAATGTTGATATGTAACTACAAATATTAAAATTTGGCATTGATGACGCTTTAATAAAAATTAAAATAAAGAAAGAAATTGTAAAGGCATAAAACCATAATAATTGTTTAAATCACATGAATATGAGAAGTATATATATTTATGATAAGAAACTTTTGATGGACCTATGAGATTCTTACATTAAAAGTATATTCATGATTATTACATTTAATATTGACTAAACAAAAATAAAAAAATCTAGTCCATTCTACTCCATATGTTTCAAGAAGATGTCATGTAAAAGAATATAAAGTGATATAATAATTTTTTTCAAAACAATTCATCACCGTCTTGATAATACAAAAGAAATATGAATTTTAATAAAATCATTTCCTTATGTTTCTATAACACGTAGATTCAAAAATTTCTTAATTTGTTTCATGGATTATAACAAAATTGGATTGACATATTAGATATAAACCTTAATTTAACCCAACATTGTATGAGTTACAATATAGATTATTTTGAGAGATTAAAGTTATAAACAAAACAAGCTAATCTAGACATTATTGACATACCTTAGAATGATCTAACTCCAAAAGGAACTCGTGCTGATAACGTGTTGAATAAAAATGCCCATTAGCAATCAACATATAATAGATAATATAAGAAGGTATGAACATTGAGATAGAGAGAGGAATATCATTTCATTTTTATTCATCTACACATCATATACAAAAGCCACTATTTATAGGGCTATAACATGAATACATACATAATGATACTTGATGATGAAATAGGGGTTATGGGATATAGATAGTCACCTAATAATTATTCATAACAAGAAAAACTATTTTTGTAGGAATTTTGTGTACCTTGTATCTAATAGTTAAAGTTTATTTTATGTGTACTTTGTAGGAAATTACCTACAAATGGATTTTGTCAATAATTTGTGGCAAACTTTGTAGGTATTTCGTCACTAGCAATTTTTACACAGGGCTTTTTTCCTACAAAACATTTTTGTGAAAAGTTTGTAGCTATTTCACGTTTCTTACAAATTTTCTATAAATAATTTTGTGGGCAAAAAGTTTTTTTTGGGTAGTGATTAATTTAATATTACAGTAATTTATATATTAAATTTTTAATATATAAATTTAGCTCGATTTCTAGGTATGGGTTTCCATCTTTGTCTTCGTGACCATAAGTAGCATGTAAAAAAAGAGTTTTTCATTCCTTTTTGTATTGTTTCTATTCTTTTATTGTAATTTTACTCTATTTTCATTTTAATTTTTGTTACCTTTTATTATTATATATTTTTACTATTTTTTTTAATTCTACTCCATTATATGTATTTCTCTTATGAGTTAAACTTTTTTTCTTTTAGGCGTCTCTTCGTGTGTCAGTATTGACTTTGATTTTTCTTGAGCTGGAAGTCTCTCTGAGAAAAGCTCCGTGTTCAATAGGACAGTGGTAAGGTATCTCAAACCCTACTTTGAGTGGGACATATATTGGGTATGTTTGGTTTGGTTTAGAGTAATTTATAAAATAAAAACAATGGAAAGAAAGATAGAAAAGAAATTGAAAAGAAAAGCAAACATTTATAAAAGTTGTAGATTTGTCATTTGACCCTTTAGGGCATGGGGTATACTTCATGCCATGTTAATGTTTAACACCACCACATAGGCGCCACGTAGATCTTAACACCGCATGCTAAAGTTTAACATAGGTGGGGGATACTCCATGTGATGTTAAACCTTCTTTTAATATATATATTTTTTAAAAACCTGGTACAACGGTCCAAAAATCGACCCACTTTGAAGCCTTTAACGCGCGCCAAAGAGTTCACGGGGAGAGATGGCGCCGGCCCTTAACGCCTTAGGGGGGCGGTGTTGGCGCCGATGGCGCCGCCAAAAGTGAAAGTTGGCGCCGTGAAAGAAGGGTATACCGTGTGCCCTTAGAAGCAAGTGTAGAATGCTCATTTTTCTATAAAAAAAATTAATAACTAAAAGTTTTAAAAGAAAATTCTAGTTGCAAATGAAAACCCAAGTACCGCTATAAAACCTAGCCCACCACTCCATTAACCCTCCCCCAACGTTCCCATCATTCTCCCCTCTAAACTCTCCGACCACCTTCTCCGACCATCTTCTCCGACCCAACATCCGACACACGAATCCTAAATTCTCACGTACACAATACTCTCACTCATGTGTTTTGTATGGCGGTGTGAGTATTCAAGTGTACAATCTCTTCATCACCAAAACGACGTAGTTCCACATGAGACTACAATATCCACCACCTTCATTTCTAACCTTCTTTCATCCCACCAGATTTCCATCTTCATTTAACCAAATGGTCCAAATCCACATGGGTCACTCACCACCCGCCGCCGGCCGCCGTAAACGGAAGATTGTGCTGATCATCGGACCCACCGGAGCCGGAAAATCCCGCCTCTCAATCGACCTCGCCACCCGGTTTTTCAAACCCTCCGAGATCATCAACTCCGATAAAATGCAGGTGTACGGTGGACTCGATATCACCACCAACAAAATCACAATGCCGGAACGGGTCGGGGTGCCCCATCACCTCCTCGGAGTAATCGACCCGACGGAATCCGTCTTCACGCCTTCGGATTTCCGGAAACTTGCGGCGCAAGTTATCTCCAACGTCTCCGGATTGCCCATCGTCGTTGGCGGGTCAAGTTCTTTGATCTACTCGCTTGTTGCAAAACGGTTTGACCCGGAATCCGACGTGTTTAACGGGCCGGATCCGGACCCGGTTAGCCCGGAGCTCCGGTTCGATTGTTGTTTCATTTGGATGGATGTGTGTTTGCCGGTTTTGAACCGGTATTTGTCGAACCGGGTCGATGAGATGCTGGATTCGGGTATGTTTGAGGAGTTGGTGGAGTTTTTCGGGTCGGGGGGATTTGATAAGGTGAACCGGGCCGGTTTAGGTCAGGCAATTGGGATACCCGAGTTCGAGGCGTATATGAAGAAGTTTCCGCGAATTGGTGACGTGGAATCCGACGAAGGGTATAATGAGGCTGTGAGAAGGATTAAGGATAACACGTGTCAACTAGCGAAGAGGCAAGTGGGTAAGATCCTACGGCTGAGGGACGCCGGGTGGGATTTGAAGAGAATAGATGCCACGGAGGCGTTTAGGGTGGCGATGGCAGCGGATTCCGGCGGAGTAAAGGCGTCGGAAATTTGGGAAAGAGAGGTGGTGGAACCAAGTGTGAAGATAGTTGAGAAGTTTTTGAAAGAATAGGTGGAATTCGATAGTTGTAAAATGACTAAAATATCTTTAAAACGAAGATAGTTGAGAAGTTTTTGAAAGAATAGGTGGAATACGATAGTTGTAAAATGACTAAAATGTTCTTAAAACGAGAGTAGATGTTAAAAGACCGAAATGTTTGTAAATGTAAAGTTTAGAGATAACAAGTTAAAAGAGTTTTATTTTTTTCGAATCAAATAGTTAAACTAACCAAACCAGAAGGACGAAAATAACTTGAACTTTCTAACAAATGAAATCATAAGATAAAACACAACTTATAAAAAGATATTGTGGCTAGCATGGAATAGTATTTTTTTTTTAACTTAATTATTTTTCTATTAATTGTAATGTGTAAAACATTCATCTTACTAATTGGGCGCTCCATGGCTAATCCATCGGTCATAACTCATAATTGTTGAGGTTGAAGTCTTTGAAATTGGGTGTTCACCACTCATTATACCCTTATTGTTCTTATAAATATTGTGTCTATATGTATTCTAATCGTTGGTACTCTGTTTAGTAAAATATCCTATTACTTGTAACTCATGAACGTAAATCGTACCGACTGAACCACGTAAAATTTTGTATTTTTGTTTCTTTTTCGTTATTAAGGTGTTTATTGTGAATTGATATATAAATCTAACACTAAGGGGAGGCGGTATGGAGGGCGGTTCCTTGGCCTGGCTCCAAGGGAACCGCAAGGCTTCTAATGGCAACCATACCATGTCACCCGGTACCCCCCATGCGGCTCCCATTTTTGCAATATCGCGGTTTTGTGGAACCGCTCTAAGCCGGCCTCATTTCAACCGTTGCATGTGACCGTTAGCCTTCATCGGATACTATGTGGCTTCTCCAAGCCACACCACAACCATACCATGTGGTGTGGCTTGACATGGCTTCAAAAACTTGCATTTTGAGTTGGCGATGATTGATTGGTTAGTGAGCATGGCTTCACCAAGCCATACCACAACCATACCCCCTCCCCTAATGGAGTAATGGCTATATGGGAGGAAGAGCTAGGGCTCCACCAATTTTGATGTAATAGGACACATGTTCTTGCAAAATTTCTAAAAAACCAGTTTTCAATTCTTTTTGTTTAATTATTGTTATATTGGTATCCGAATAACTATAGGAGTTCACATAGTTTTACAAAATAGATTTCTGTTTTTATTTTGAGGGTGAGGTTATTGTGAGAAGTTTAATTTGGATAAGAAGGATAAGAAGGAATCATAGCCATTAGATCTTTAATTAAATGTAGACCTATGGCTTAAAATTTTCCTGGGTAAATTAAAGAGAAAAAACTAAAGAAAATAAAAGATGGAAGAGTATTTTTGACTTTTTATCAAATTCCCCCATTTTTTAAACCTTCATAACTTTTAGATACGACATTATTTTATTAAAAAAATTACACCATAAAAACGAGCGTTTTTTATCTTTAAAACGCGTATAGTGTTGCTATATAAAAAATTAATTTTTTTTTACCTTTTCGATTGTACCAAAATGTTCAGATCATTGTGTCATTGTGTCGTTGTGTTATTGTGTCAAAATGTTCAGATCATTGTGCCATTGTGTCGTTGTGTTATATTTGATAGCACCACTACAGTTTTTAGAATATATAGTAAAACATCCTCTTTTTTAAACAGCAAAATTTTGTACCAAAATGTTCAGATCATTGTGTCATTGTGTCGTTGTGTTATTGTACCAAAATGTTCAGATCATTGTGTCATTGTGTCGTTGTGTTATATTTGATAGCACCACTACAGTTTTTAGAATATATAGTAAAACATCCTCTTTTTTAAACAGCAAAATTTTGTTCTACAAATGATATTAACCTTCTATTTAGTTTATTAATGAATGTTTAAACTCTCATCATTTTTATTTTTTATGAAGAACATTTAGCAGTGGCGGATTTACAGGAGGGTCCAGAGGGTCCACTGACCCTCCGACCCACCAAACATTTTTAGAGACGGGATGTTTAAATAAGATGGTTCGTTTGTAGTTTGACCCTCTAAATCATCTCCTCTAGTCTCTAGAAGGTAGAATAGTTAAAACAAGAGAGAAAAAGAAAATATCGTCCCCGGAGTTTTTACCGTTTTTGAGAAGTTCTGCAACTCATATGTGAAATGAAGAAGACGGACTAACGTGTGATATTTAGAAAAATCGTTATGTTTTAATTTTAAATATTTCCTCTTAATGGGTAATTGGTGTATGCAGCACGCTATGGCCTACAAACTCACCCCTATTACACAATTGTTAATTTTTTAACATTTTTATTATATACTTATTTGACAATCCGTTCACTAAAAAATACTTATTAGACAATAATAATATTATATTAATTTTGGTTCTTATTTTCGTTTACTTATAGACTCTTTTATTACTTTATATATATACTAAGTTAGTAACCCGTGTATTACACGGATTGAGTAAATATTTATAATAATGAGATAAGTATAATAAAATAAAAATTGATATGAGATTTACAAATTATGAATATGGATGATATAATTGTGAGATCATATCAAATAGTTATTTTATAGTAGTTAAGTTAAAAATATATTTATAGTAAATTAGAGTATTTCGTATATCACAGTTGGAAAATAAATTGCTTAATGGTTTACTTTAAAGTGGTGTTGAGAATTACAATAATAAAGCGTTATTATTATTTAGGATTACTTGAATTCAGATAATGTTAAAAGATAATTAGAAAATGTTGAAGATGATAATTGAACCCTTTAAAGTTACTTTTCAGAATATTAAATATAAAAAAAAGTTTGACATTATATTTTAATTGAATAAATCAACCACCCTAATATATAATATTTAAATCAATAAATATTAGTAACTATTGTTACAAATTAAAATTTTGGATGTTACATCTCTTAAAATTAGAAAATTCAAACAATTTATATAAATATGGTAAGTTAGTTAATAAATAATTTATGTAAATATAAGTAATAAATAATAATACAAATTCATAACTAATTTTAGTTAAATGTAATGTTAAATTTTAGATTTAGAAAGTTGAAATATTAAATTTGGAATTTTGAATTCTTAAATGAAAAAAAATTTGAAATTAAGTGTGGTGTTGACAAGTGGATTGTTGATGTGGAGGATGATGTGGACACCCTAGTAAAGTGACATGTGAACACTTTTTTATTGTTTTATTAGAATGAAAAGATATATATATACTTTTACATATTTATATTTATTTTTTTTATTTGATTTTGAACTTTATCTTTTAGCATAAAAGTTCTGTTAATTTTTAAGTAATATTTTTTTAAAGATAGTTTATCGAAAACATCCAAATCAAGAATAAAGTGCATTAAATATAGTAACAGTTTAATATCAATAGAACAAGTATTAGGAAAGGTTAAAGATAAATTACCAGTAGGAAATATAAAGTCTATACGAGGATCATTCGATAAAAAATGTCTAGTTCCGCTCTCACATTTAGTGTATCACTATGCTAGAGAGCATAGATGTAAAACATTGTTATCATCTTATTTTAAGTACATATCATTGTTAATCGTATTTTTTACCTCAAACTCAGTGGTCCAAAGTCCTAAATTCTAATACTATGTTGGTCATACCCATTATTATGACCTACCCTTGTTTACCTCAAATATTGAACAATGAGTTTAGGGAAGGACACCATGTCTTTTTCTCTCCTATACCCGATGCATATTCCTCTTTCCATGATATATATATATATATATATATATATATATATATATATATATATATATATATAGGGGAAAGATCCTGCGAAAACCCTTTATATTGTGAAAACGCGAAAACTAATATTAAAACCTACATAACTTCTTTATACATTAATGTTTTTTCATAAAATTGGCGCCAAATGTCTTAAAATTACGTTATCTTCAATTTTGGAAACAAATATTAAAAATAATTAACGATTTTTTTTTCCGTGTGATACACATACTACTGCACAAAAATAAATTATCATGTGTAAAAACACTCCTTATGTTAAAAATATATTAAAAACACTAAAATATTTATGGTACTAATGATAATGAAACATAGTGCACATGTGCAACATATTATTAAAAAAAAGTTATAAAGTGTTATTTTTTTTCATTAGATATATATAAAGATAACATAACTATAAGATTTATGGTGCAATTTCCTTTTAAAACTAGTAATGTATACCACATATATGAGGATTTTTTTTGGTGTGGTACACATGTGTATCATTAAAAAAACATAAAAAAATAACGGAAATATAACACATATGGTGCGTCAATTAGAGAAAACAAATATTAACTCATACTAAATGATGAGTTTTTTTTTGTGGTACACTTGTGTATCACAGAAAAAAATAAAAAAATGTTAACTTTTTATTTTTTGTTTTTATAGAATTAAAGATAACATAATTATAAGACTTTTGGTGAAATTTTTTTAAAAACATATTAACGTATGAAAAATATGTGTTGGTTTTAAGATGGTTTTCGCGTTTTCGCAAAATATATGCGTTTTCGCATTATCCTTTCCCTATATATATATATATATATATATATATATATATATATATATAGGGAGAGGATCATTTGAGAACCAATTTGGTTTGAGAACTAAAAAGAACTAATTTGAGCCACAAGTTTATTTACATGCATGTATCTCCCCTCCCATGAATTGCATTACAATATATATAGGGTTAGGTTCAAATGAGAACCTTTTATTTTGAGAACTTTTGAGAACTAAATCTAAACCACAAATTTCAGGGGGGGGGGGGGGGACCACTACAATTCATGGGAGGGGGGATATATATAATATACTTGTGGCTCAAATTAGTTCTTTTTAATTCTCAAATCAAATTGGTTCTCAAATGATCCTCTCCCTATATATATATATATATATATATATATATATATATATATATGGTTATATTCAAATGAGAGCTTTTTTGTTTTGAGAACTTTTGAGAACTAAATCTCAACCACTAATTTCAGGTGGGGACCACTATAATTCATGGGAGGGTTTTCCATATACATAAACTAGTGGCTTAAATTGGTTCTTTTTAATTCTCAAACTCAATTGGTTCTCAAATGATCCTCTCCCTATATATATATATATATATATATATATATATATATATATATATATATATATAGGGTTAAGTTCAAATAAAAACTTTTCATTTTTGAGAACTTTTGATAACCAAATCTCCACGACTAATTTCAGGTAGGAACCACTATAATTCATGGTGGGTTTTCCATATATATATAAACTAGTGGCTCAGAATGGTTCTCAAAACCAATTAGTTCTCAAATTATCATCTCCCTATATCTATATATATATATATATATATATAATATAATATATAGGGTTAGGTTCAAATGAAAACTAATTGGTTTTGAAAACTTTTGAGAACCATTCTGAGCCACTAATTTTCAGGGGGGACCACTCAAGTTCATAAGGGGGGGGGGGATTCCTTATATATAACTAGTGGCTCAGAATGGTTCTCAAAAGTTCTCAAATTTATTTGGTTCTTAAATGATCCTCTCCCTATATATATATATATATATATATATAGGGTTAGATTCAAATGAGAACTTTTTCTTTTGAGACCTAAATTTAACCACAAATTTCGAGGGGGGGGGGGACTACTACAATTCATGAGAGGGGAGATACATGTAAATAAACTTGTGGCTCAAATTAGTTTTTTTTAGTTCTCAATTCAAATTGGTTCTCAAATGATCATCTCCTTATATATATATATAGGGAGAGGATCATTTGAGAACTATTTTAAGCCACTAATTATATATAAGGAAATCCCCCCCCCCCCCCCATGAATTTGAGTGGTTCTCCCATGAAAATTAGTGGCCCAGAATGGTTTCAAAAGTTTTCAAAACCAATCGGTTCTCATTTGAACCTAACCCTATATGTATATATATATATTTCAATGGGGGGGGGGGGGGGCATTACAATTCATGAGAGGGGGATACATGTAAATAAACTTGTGGCTCAAATTAGTTTATATATCCGTGTAGACCCCTTATTTTTTGTAGACCCCGTAGACCCCTTATAAAACTCAATAAAACACCTAAAAATAAAACTCAGTTTTGTTAATTTAGTTTTTTTTATTTGCGATAAGCATTTAAGAACAAAAAAAGACAATTAAAAAAAAAGAAAAACGAAAAACATTAAAAATTGAACATTTTAAGACAATGAGTTTTAAAAATCAATGAGTTTAAAACTCAATAAACTCAATAAAACTCAGTGTTGCGTTTAAAACTCATTATTTTAAAACTCATTGTCTTAAAATGTTTGATTTTTAATGTTTTTTGTTTTTTTTAATTTATTTATTTATTTTTTTGGTTTTTAAAAGCTTATCGTAATAAAAAAAACCAATTTTACAACACTGAGTTTTATTTTTATTGAGTTTTATAGGGGTCTACGGGGTCTACAAAATTTAAGGGGTCTACACGGAACCCTTTCCTATATATATATATATATATATATATATATATATATATATATATATATATATATAGGGTTAGGTTCAAATAGAGAACTTTTTGTTTTGAGAAATTTTGAGAACTAAATGTTAACCACAAATTTCACGGGGGACCACTACAATTCATGGGAGGGGGGATACATGTAAATAAACTTTTGTCTCAAATTACTTATTTTTAGTTCTCAAATCTAATTGGTTCTCAAATGATCCTCTCCCTATATATATATATATATATATATATATATATATATATATATATATAGGAGAAGGATAAAATGAAAACCTCTCCGACTTGGAAAAACCGTGAAAACTAAGCTAAAAAATTCGTTTTTTGTTCCGATTTTTTTATGGTGACTCTCTAACTTGAAAAAACACCCTTTATGAAAAAAAATAAAAAAGACGTCGGGTAAATTTTAAAAAAAATATATTTAAGAACCGATTTTTTTGCAAAAAGAAGTTAACCGGCCAAAAAAGACGTTCAAAATTTGTTATTTTTTTAGATGTATTTTTTTTATAGATTCTACATTCATTTTTTATGGTTTTGGTGAAAAAAAATAAAAAAAAGCGCCTAGAGATTTTTTTTTTAAATTATTTACAAATTTTGTTACATATGTAACAAGGCATTTTACATATGTAACAAGCAAATGTTACATATGTAACATGATGTAACGTCAGATTTCGGAAATTAAAAAAAAACTACAAGGCGTTTTTTTTGATTTTTTTTTCACCATAGGGCTTGTATTAACGCATATAATCACTACAAAAAAATTGAAGAAAAAAATCGTTTTGTGGTAGTTTCCACGATTTTTCCAACTCAAAGTGGTTTTCATTATATCCACCCCCTATATATATATATATATACATATATACCTATATATATATATATATATATATATATATATATATATAGGAATGGGAACCATTATTAACTCCTCCCAAAAGTCATAACCAAATAACCAGATCTGGTCCATTCATTATTTAATCCAAAGGCTGAAAATCAATCACACTTTTTGACAAAGATCTATGGCTCAAATTAAAGGGAGGACCAAATGGTAATTTAACACACTCACAATTATCTGACTATATACTTTCTCTCTTTCATATCTTTAATTTCTTGAACCCAGATCTGGCCCCTAATTGTTCTTCATCATCATCCCCGACGAAGACCTATGTTCTTCAGATCATCATCATCATCAGCGTCCATCCTCGTTCTTCTAATCATCATCGCCGTCAAGTGCCCGATCAGACCATCCTGCCGCTGCCGCCCTCTTCTCTGATCAGACCATCATCATCCTCTTCTCCGATGTTCTTCAGATCATCATCCTCTTCTCCGATTTTATCAGAGACGAACGACCTCGCACAATCACTGAAGTCGCCGGAATCCCAGATCTGATGTTTTCAGATCCGATATTCTCGCCGGATTCGATGTTCTCAAGAACCCAGTTCCGATGTTCTCGCCGGGAGGCCTACGATGTTATATTATAACCGTCCGATGTGATCGATCTGGGATTGTGGAAAGCTCGATAGTCAGCCCTCAAAGATCCATGGTAAGATTTGAGTTGGGTGGCCCTGGTCAACACCCCTTGTCGAACACAGCCGCAAATTCGGTGACTGTTGGTCGCCATTTCCGGCATCGTTCTTTTGTTTTTGATTTAATTTTGTTCTTTGTTTTTCAATTTTTTACTTTTTTTTTTGTTTTTTATTTTGTTTGGTTTATGACATTGACGTTTTTTTTTCCTTTCTGTGTTGTTTTTTTTATTTTGTTTTGTTCCAGTTTTCTATATAAATCATTTAGTTTTTTTTTTCAACCCATAAAAATGGTATAAATTTTTGTTTTTGTTATAATATATAATATTTTTTGGATCTCGGTTGCTAATTTCATTTGCGTTGATTTGGAAGTATTTTTTTAGATGTTGACTTTTATAGTCAAAGAAGGATTTGAAGAACCCATGAGGAGTGTTACTCGGTTATGGTTTTTTTGTTGAATCTTGATGTTTTATAGGTTGTAATCTATGTATATCTAGTTGTACGTTTTTTTGGTTGAATGTTGATAGCGTCGATGTTACGGATCATCACACCAATGTTAATGGTTTATAGCATGAGTGTTTGCTAACTAAGACATTAATGTTTATATCTATAACACTAGTGCCAGTGGTTGTATTTTTTGAGATTAGTTGAACTGATTGACCATAGTTATAATATATGTATATGTAGTTGTACCTAAGTAGTAGCATCAGTGTTTTATATGCATATTGATGTATTTTTGTAGTTTGTACTGGTTATGATTGTATGGATGTATGTTATAAGTTATTACAGTGATGTTAGAAGTTGTAACACTAGTGCTACAACGCACGTCTGAGAAAAGGATAATAAAAAACGTCGAGACTATACTTGAATTAAAGATAAAAATGCGACGAGTTTAACGGTGAAACTTTTATAAAAAACCGACGAAGTATAAAAAAGTTATGAACTTTTTAAATTGAAGGGGGTATATTATGTGGGTGTGTTAAATGACATAACTGCCCTTTATAATTAAAAAAAAGAAAAAGACACATAGCATAATCTGGTTGAATCTGGCTTATTTCCACCATTAGATGGTGGTTATTTGGTTAATCCTCCAAAGAATGGTTATTAATTATTCCATCCCCTATA
Organism: Deinandra increscens subsp. villosa; assembly: GCA_039602395.1. Classification (NCBI taxonomy): domain Eukaryota; kingdom Viridiplantae; phylum Streptophyta; class Magnoliopsida; order Asterales; family Asteraceae; genus Deinandra; species Deinandra increscens. The sequence goes on along the minus strand of JBCNJP010000008.1, from coordinate 69,055,174 downwards.
TATATATATATATATATATATATATATATATATATATATGTATACGGAATGGATATAATGAAAACCCTCTTGAGTTGTGAAAACCTTGAAAACTCTATATGGGCAATTGATCTTGGCAATGGATGGATGAGATCATTCCACCTCTTTATTTATTATTTTCGATTTATTTTAATTGAATAAAAGGGCAAAAGGGCAAAATAGTAATCTTACCTACCATTTCTCTCTCCATATTTTTCAACTTTCTATATAAATATTGTCTTTCTCTCTCCAACTTTTTCAACTCCCAAGATATCAAACATGACACAAATATTTTCCCTCTCAAATTATTTCAACTTTCAAGACACTAATTATTACTATATCTCCAACTTTTTTAAATTCAAACTTTTTAGATTCCAAGATACGAATTGTATATATGTAAAACAAAGTATTAGTGTTATTAAACATTATAATCACAGCATTATACATATGTAAATTATCTAGACATATATACAAAAAAAATTAACAAATATATTTTATTATCATATAAGTACAATTACAACAACATAAAAAAATTAATCAAAGAAAATTAACAGCCTAACAAAAATATATAAAAGCTAACAAAAGTATATAAAAGCTAATTGTTTTAGACAATGATTCTGGCGGGGAAAAAATGTACCACCGGAAGCTAATAATCGATTATGATGACAATGATTCTGGCGGGAATAAAATGTACCGTCGGAAAGGTCATCTATGACCCGTTTGGCTTATATTTTATTTGAGAGTTTGTTGTAGTAATTGTTTCTTGAATCTTCATACGATTACTGATTTGTTAATCATTTACGCTGTTTCTTTCATACGCAGACGAGAATTCATCACCTGCAAATAAACAATTTCAAATATCTCCTCCTATATCCATGGGTGGTACTTCCTTCGATCCTTTTACATTTCCAATTACTTAACTTAGTTTTCAAACATGAATTCTTAATATATATGTTATGTCTTCAACACACTATATTTTCCGTACTCAAAAAATTATCTCCTAATTTCTTATGTAGATTACCCAAGTTGGTGAATATCGATCCTATTACTGTTTTCTAACATGAATTTCTTATTAATTTTTAAATTTTGTACTTTTCTTAACATGAATTTCTTATTAATTCTTAAACTTCATACGTTATTTTACATATTGATTATGTAAATTTGTTATGCACTTCCCAATTCCCAAAACCAGGGCCGTCTCAACCTATTTGGGGGAAAGCAGAAGAAAAAACGAGACTCTTTTTCAAAAATCACGATCTAAAGAGGGCCATCATATTGACATCTTCATATTTTTTAAAGGTGTTAAGTATGTTAATAACAATCTCTATTGTGATTTAGCTAAACGCTTATCGTTTTAACTTTTTTAGCTTTTTTGAATGACCACATTCATATTTAAGGTTTCTATTAGACATCGACATTGTTAAGCACAATTACACATATACAAAATCAACAAATAAAGTGTAAAATAAACAAGAGATCAAGAACATAAACAAATTTACAGAAGGAATTGAAGAGTTACCTTAATTGTAGAGCAAAATCAGTTTGCAAATGTTCAATAAGTAGCAAGTGGCAAACCCAGTCGATCACAGTACTAATCGGTAAAATAAAAATCCCAAGGGTGACAGCAAATAAAAATCCCAAAGGGTGACAACAAATCGCAAATCGCAAGTGAAATCGAACACAACCGATGAAGAGCAAAATAGGATGCGGTTGTATGTAAGCCAAATAATTATTTTTTATTGCTTCAAATCAGTGATGAACTTATCCTTATCGTTTGCGATTAGGCTTATCCTTTATAACCTGCGCAAGTAGCAAATTTACTTAAATCTACGAATATTCTGATCAATCACCATGACTATTCATTCATCAAAACCCCAATGTATCTTTTGTTTCTCTCTGTTGTTCTTTCGATTTGCCTTTCCTTACGATCATCATCATGCTCGCTATTTTCTTTCACTGTAATTTGATACTTCTATACTCAAAATTTGACTTACTTCGCTCTTTAATTTTTAATCTGTTTGATGATTAATGAGCATAATACCTATTTAGAACGGTGATAAAGGCTAGAATCTGAGCATTCTTTGTTTGATTTCTCCATAGTGAACAGTTGAAGCTTGATTCTTGAAGGTAATTATGAGAGATGGCGTGACTTCCGCCCCAAATTCTGGGATTAGGGTTTTAGACGCAAATGAGCGACCTTTATGTTCCAGACATCCTCCGCTTTCTTTTTTCCAATATTTCGAGTACTCCTCCCTTCCTTTCCAGGCGGCCTGCTCCTTTTTTCACTTAGTGTTGGCTGGCCCCAAGACTCCAAGCCCAATACATATAGACTTTTTTAGTAAATTGGGGCCCTAGATTTTTGGGCCCTAAGCCCTTGCTTTACCTTACAAGCCCATTGGGCCGGCCCTGCCCAAAACTGTATGTAAATCTCTGTTGTAAAATACCCACTTTGTTCTGAAATTAATATTTGTGTTTAAATCAAATACATATATGTTGTTTATAATTCATATAGTTGTGAATTTGTGTCATATTGATCAGTTTCTTTCTTTACTTGGCTTAATAGGCATGATTGATAATGATGATTATCTTAGAATTCATGGGCTAAACTTCTAAGGAAGTTGCAGCTTCTTTACTAATAATATGGCAGGAAAATAACGTAATATTTAAGAATGTCGTCTATTGAGCGTCCATAGTCACTAATGATTTGTATACCAAAAAATGTTATATGATTAATGATGGCTATTGAAGGTTTAATTTGTTTATTCTTTGAGTAAAGTGATCAAGACTGGATTGCTTTTGACATTGAAACTCAGGTTTTGCTAGCATGAAAAAGGGCAGTTCATCAAGTACGTTGAATAACCATATAAGTTTCTCATTGGGGTCGTCTTCTTCTTCATCGATATTCTTGCCTCAAATAGCTGAAAGTGAGAATGAATTGCAAGAATCCCCATTCAGTGGCATGAGATTAAAGCAACCGACATGGTGTTTTAATCACAGGTACATGTCAATTCAAGAATGATGCTTTTATCTAATCTGCATTGTGCTCTTCCTTTTTTAATCGTGTTTGGCTCCGACATTAGCTAAAAAGGACAACCTCCAAAAAAATGAAAATCAAGAAGGAATTGAAGAAGGAAGTGTAACCTTTTCTTGGTTATATGGGATTAGTACAAGTTAAAGCTTTATAGGTCACCTTTTTGTTTGGTTTTACGTATTAGTATTTGAACTGCTATATGTATTCATATTAGTACTCTCCATCTCGGGTTTCTCGCCAGTTAGACTTCATTGAACATTAAGTGAGTTTTAGGATTTACCATTTTATGAAAGATCTCCAATTATTAGCCATATTCTAATTGAGCACCTGAATAAGATTGTTATTCTAATATTTCTCTTATTTTTTGGCATTCTGATTCAATTTTCCATACAAATTTTATGAAGAAAATGATGGTGGTAGGAAATGTATTACAGCTCAAGAAACTCCATTAGCAGGTTTTAAATAAAACTTTGTTTTTAGTGATTTGCTTATAGGATAGAAAGGAACTGTTTCTTATTTCTTCTTTCATGGTTTTCATGTAATGTTGTTTATGCATATGAATAATTGATTTATGTCTTTTTAGTTTGTTCTTAATCATTTCATTGGCTTTATGAGTCAACTAAGTTTGCCCATTGTTTCATACAGAGTCATACAATATGCAACCTTTGCAATTCCATTTGGGTCATCTATACTTTTCAGCTTTAATTATAAGATTTGTCCGGATAAAGTTTATAATCTGTGACAACAAGTTTTACCACATAAGATGTTTATGTAAATAATCCCAATTAACTTGATCATTTACTACTAATGCATTTGTTGTTGGTTAGAGCTGAACACATGTATCTACATATTAGCATGTCTTTTAATTTTATTAAGAACTGTATTATGTACATAGTTTTTCTATAAATGGAGGTTTATTTATTTTAATGTATGTTGTTAATTTACTGAGTCTGATTTATGATTTTTAGGTTGACAAGTCTTTACTAAAGTGTGGAAGAAGAAGATGAGAGAATATACAAAGACGAGCTTGGTCTACTACAAGATACACTCATGTGAAGTTTGGATCCTGAAGTGCAGATTGGCTGTTGATTTAGGGATAACTTTTAGGTTCATAAGGACTTAGGTACAGTAGAGGGTTTAAGATATTGACTTTGATGAAACTGAGTAGGTGAAAGATGTTTTAGTTTGCTTCTTCTGCAACCTCCTTCAGCTTTCGTCGACCAGGTAAAACAACAACCATATTTGGATAAACTTTTACAAAAATGCATACAGGCTGCTAATTAAGGCATCAAACGGTAATGGTATGGTATAAATAGGTATGAAACAAGTTTGGTTTCTTGAAATTCCAAACCTGCATGAGAGATTCTTTCTCCACAAGAGTGTTTATGTTGTCTTCTGACTATTGATTGCACCTATTCCAGCTTATGAGGGAGGAGTAGATATTCTTAATTGAGTAGTTCGTTTTTTTTCAGTTACAAGTCAGGTTAAACTAATACTAATGCATTACCGTCGTTATTTGAATTCACAATGGCAATATCCATGTATTTTGTGTTCTTGGCAAAAGGTCATATATACGCAACCATTACATCAATTTGCGTTATATATGAGTTTCACCAAGGAAAGCAATGTCTATGTTCATGATTAGCATAAATTTAGATTTCGTTTCCTTCAACAATGCAGTAATTTACTAACATCTCATACGTATTCATAAACTGGGAACGACATGGTTGAATTGAAAAGATAAATTATCGAACGACATGGTTGAATTGAAAAGATAAATTATCGTTCGTCAATAAGCTACATGCCATAATATAAGTTACTAAATTCATATTTTCCTGAATGAATATTGTTTTGGTCAATAAAGAAAATGTTTACGTTTACGGATTTGATGAAAATTTAAATGTAAATGAAACTGGTGGATGCGTTAAGGTTGTTCTAATTGGTGGAAAATGATGAGGTTTAGGGATTTTATTAAATTTGAAATGTAAATCAATTTGATGGATTAGTTAAGGTTGTTGTGCTTGGTCATAAGCATGGCGTGTGTCATATAAGAAATCTAAGCCAACTTCCTGACGTATTTGCGATCCGAGAAAATACAATTGCGTTGTAACAGAGCATCGATATTAAACATCCACTTGCTTTTCCCAGTTACAAGTTATCAACATAAAAAAAAGACCTAATTACCTTGAATCGTCCGATTAAGAAATGGTGGGTTGTGCCTCTGTTGAAAACTTTTAGGCTTTAGAAATCAAACCTTAGACAGTTTCCTGTTGGGTATTCGTATGTGTGGATGGTGGTTGTTCGGAGATGTCATCGCCTTTTAATTAGAGGAGGGTGCTCGTATGGATTCGGCGTGTTTCATATCGGATGGGAGTACGCTGCTGCTGTGAAGGGAGAACGTCACAATAGGGGGTCGTGAATTACAATGTGAGTGTCAGGGTGTTAGGTTTCGCTACCGTCGTCCTGGGCCTACAATTTTGCTTTTGTAATGTGTACCATTCTGGCCCTCTGCTAATTATTATGTGGTCCATTTTGACCCATTAACTTTTAAAAATGCTACATTTTGTGCCATAAATTAATACATACATGTAAAAGGGCCCTCTACCCATCTTTCGCACCGACCCGTAATCTCTTTTAACTGAAGGTATTAAAACCCTTAACTGAACGAAGCCATCTGCGTAGATGCGGGCTCCTCTGCTTCGTATATGTTGTCGATGGCTTGAATCGTAAAAGTGTTCCTCAACTCCTCTAATTGGAAGGTATAATCAATCATGAATCCATTAAGTTAACGATTCCTTTGACTATCCTTCTTCACTGCCCAGTACTTTAGAGTTTACTTATTCTTTTCAATAATAATGTGTTACGTCTATGTTAATATGAAACAAATTCCGTTTCAGTTGAATTGTAATAATAAATTGGAGTATTATCTTAATGATTACTGTTATAAACTTAATTAGGTGTTATGTGTGTGTTAATTGTTTAGGCGTTATTAATATTAAACATTTGGGCGGGTTTCAATCATGATGGTTCTTAATTAAGTAATTCTCATTCATTTATTAATTTATTGATGTTGCCCTTTACTATTGAGCTTCTATTTTATTTTAATCGTTTTATACATGTAGTTTGCTTAATGAAGGTATATGATTCGATTCATTGTGTGATCTATATATACCTTACATCATTTCTCTCCTATATATATCAACTGAGCGAAACTACTTACATGTTAGAAATTAAGGACTACAGGCAGGCTAAAAACCCTTTAACGATGTCGAAGGCTGTGGTGGATGGTGTTACAGAAATAGGTTTGAATGATGGTTTATGTTTTGATCAACTGGAGGTAGGGTCCTCCATGTCTGTTGTTGTTATGGTTTGTCGTTCATGGGATTGTAATAATGTGAATGGCCACTATAACAGTACCGATTATATCTTCTCCGATAGGAACGCCATTAGATTTCTTCCTCTTTCAGTTGTTTATGTTTACTATTTTAAGTGTTGACTTACCTGTAGATCTTCTTGACAAAAATGTTATCTTTGATAGGGGACTTCTATCCATGCAACTGCTCGGAGCAACATTGCTCATTATTTTGTTGTTAAGCTAAAGGAAGGTTGTTTATATCTGTTAAAGAACTTTACCGTTGTGAAGAATCGGCCTAAGTACAGGATTCTAAAGGATAGCCTGTATATGATTGAGCTACAAGGGTCTACTGTGGTTAAAAAGGTTTCTGGGGATCATGGAGGGTTTGAGCGCTATCCTTTTCAGATAGTTCAGTTTGAGGATTTACAAGTTACCCTTCCAATGGCGTTGACAATTGTTCATTTCAGGTTGCGTTCCGGTGGATTGGTATGTTTTAATTTTTGTAATGCCTCACTTTTCACCAATTAAGGGCAAAAAGAAAAATCACGCTGGAATCATTTTTTATAACACGCGGATCCAAATGGGTCCGATTTTTATAACCCGTAATCTCATTCCTTGACTATATCACTGGCATCCTAACTTTCAAACCCTATTTCCTCTCAAACACCAACCCTTCCATCGCCGCTCTCTCTCTCTCTCTCTCTTCTCTGGATCATCTCTCTCGCTAGAAGAAGGTTTGCATGGTTTTCATGCTAAGCTGCATGCTCATACACTACATATGTGTCTCCTAAGTTAAAACACTTACGTAATTTGGGTTCTATTAATAATAAATTATTCCCTAATTTGTCTTCTGTTAATAATAAAGTACACAATTGTTTACGCAGTTCCCAGTTGCTACCACAACATCCATGTTTATAATCAAGCAATTCTAAAGTTTAGACTGACAGAATTCACTGTTAAGATCCTATGGACCGGACAGGACGGCGTCTACCCTTGATTAAGGATGAAAGCAGACTGGGCAGCATTCTTCTAGACAACGGGCCTTCCTCGACACAAGTTTCTACGCTTCCAACTTGATGAGGAACGTGCCCAGCCAGATGAAACTGCCATGTTTAATGTCTGTTACTATATGTTGGTTTGTTTTCATGAAACTGCTAAACTTTGACAAACCTATCTCTTTCTATCTTACTTCTACAACTTAGACCTACAACTGTTTTACTAATTATATATGGATGGTGTATATTATCTTTAGAAAATACACTGAATATATGACTATCGCTAATACCAAAAAATAGTTAAAGACCTTATTTACTTATACTGTTACGTTTTTTCTCAAGCACTGGTGTGGTCAAAACAATTTCACGTATATAAACATACTGAGCATGTTAGGATCGGCCGTGCATCGCACGGGCCTGCACACTAGTATGTAAAAAAAATATTAGTGCGCGCTATTAAAGATTATGCTCACAACATTATACATATGTAATTTATCTAGACATTTATAAAAAACTTAACAATTATATTTCATTAACATATAAGTAACCATTACAAATATATACGTAAACATCTTCATATTTGACACAAAATTTCGTAAGCTACGAAGAAAACAAGTTTATCAGTTCATATACGTAAACATCACTGTATGTTATATATGTAAATTCAAGTAATTTACATATGTAATTCAAGTAATTTACATATGTAAATTCAAGAAAAAAGTTAAATAGTTTATATACATAAACATCACAACATGTTACATATGTAAATTCAAGTAACTTACATATGTAAATCCAAGTAAATTACATATGTAAAACAATTTACATATCTACATTTAAATATATAATGAGAGGTAACATTAAACAAACGTAAATTTACATATGTAACGCAAGTTTACATATATAAATTTAAATATATAATGAGATATAATATGTTACAAACTACACTTAACACTAATCAATAAAGAAAAAACTGATAAGATGCACATAATGTAATGGAGACAGATATACCAAAAAAATAACAAATATATTTTATAAACTTATAAGTAAACATTGCAATAACATTTAAAAAATAAAAATAAAAATATAACAACCTAACAAAAATATGTAAAAGCTAATTGTTCTTGAGTTCTTAATACTCATCTTCATCTTTGACATAATATCTCAATACCTACGAAGAAAACAAGTTCACGAGTTCAATTCCGTAAACATCACAACATGTTATATATGTAAATTTAAGTAATTTACATATGTAAATTCAATTAATTTACATATGTAAATTCAAGTAATATACATATGTAAATTCAATAAAAAAAAACTAACCAGTTCACATACAAAAATATCACAAACATGTAGCATATGTAAATTCAAGTGATTTACATATGTCCAAGTAATTTACATATCTAGATTTTCGTCTAATTTACGTATGTAGCACAAGTAATTTACATATGTAAATTTAATAATATATGGAGATTTAACATATATAAAAAAAAATATTAGTGCTATTAAACATTATGCTCACAACATTACATATGTAAATTATCTAGATAGACATACTAAAAAAATAACAAATATATTTTATTAGCATGTTACTAACAATACCTTCCATTTCTTTGTTTGACCCACACGAACTGAAAATCCTGCTACTTTGGCATATCTTCCATAATAATACATAACTTCATCCCATGACCTAAAGATGGTGTCAATCACTAGTTTTATATCATCAGCAACATGAGGGTAATAAATCTTGGATCCGTTGGAGATATGAAACAAGAAAATGCTTTAGTTTATCCAAACAGGACAACATTACTAGAAGAAAAACCCTCATTGTTGACATTGTCTTGAATATTAGGATCTCCATTGAAAGCTTTTGAATAAAACATATGTAAGTAAATATAAAACTGTTTTGGGGGGGGGGGGGGGGATTAAGAACAAAGAAATGTTAAAAAGTTAAAAACTCTTAACATACCTTCATAAGATTGTCCATTGTTGATATTAAAATCATTGGATGATTCCGTACGATGCAAATTGTCTTCCAAATTGTGAGGAAACTGATGTTGAGGAGATGACATTAAATTCGGAGGTTGCATTTTTCGGATTTTTAAGGTTTCTTGAAGTGCATTAATGGAGTTAATGGGTGTTCTTGATATGAAGAAGAAGAAAAAGAATTAAAGAATAAGTGTAAATGAAAATGAAGAAAAGAAAAAGATAGGAAGGGGGTTATCTAGGAGGAAAAGGTGATGGGATGGGGCATTGGAAACATAAAATTCATAATTGATGGGAGAAAGAGTAAAATACAATCTTACCCTTTTGCATAAGACAAAATAGAGTGAGGTGAATAAGCTCACAACCCTTGGATGAGTTTTCAAAGATTTCACAACTCAAGTGAGTTTTCACTCTATACTTTCCCTATATGTATATATATATATATATAGGAAATGGTTCTCAAATGATCCTCTCCCTATATATATATATATATATATATATATATATATATATATAGGTCATTGATCTTGACAATGAATGGATGAGATCAATCCACTTCTTTATTTATTTATTTCCCATTTATTTAAATTGTATAAAAAAGAAAAAATGCAAGATAATAATCTTACCTACCATTTATCTCTCCACCTTTTTCAACTTCCAATATAATAATTGAATTTCTCTCTCCAACTTTTTCTAACTTCCAAGATATCAAACATGACACAAATCTCTCTCTCAAATTTTTTCAACTTGCAAGACACTAATTATTACTATATCTCCAACTTTTTTAAATTCAAATTTTTTAGTTTCCAAGATACGAATTGTACATATGTAAAACAAAGTATTAGTGCTATTAAACATTATGCTCAGAGCATTATACATATGTAAATTATCTAAACATATTTACAAAAAAAAAATTAACAAATATATTTTATTATCGTGTAAATACAATTACAACAACATTAAAAAAAATAATCAAAAAAAAATTAACAACCTAACAAAAATATATAAAAGCTAACAAAAGTATATAAAAGCTAATTGTTTTTGAGTTCTTGATAATCATTTTCATCTTTGACACAAAATCTCGTAACCTACGAAGAAAACAAGTGCATCAGTTCATATACGTAAACATCACAACATGTTACATATGTACATTCAAGTAATTTACATATGTAAATTGAAAAAATATCAGTTCATATACGTAAACATCACAACATGTTACATATGTAAATTTAAGTAATTTACTTATGTAAATCCAAGTAATTTACATAGGTAGATTTTCGTCTAAGTTTACGTATGTAGCACAAGTCATTTACATATGTTAATTTAATAATAAATGAAGATTTAACATATGTAAAAAAAATATTAGTGCTATTAAACATTATTCTCACAACATTATACATATGTAATTTATCTACACAGGTATACCAAAAAATAACAAATATATTTTATTAACATAAAAGTAACCATTGCAACAACATTTAAAAAATAATAAAAATATAACAACATAACAAATATATATGACACACTAACAAAAATATATAAAAACTAATTGTTCTTTCGCTCTTAATGATCTTCATATTTGACACAAAATTTCGTAACCTACGAAGAAAACAAGTTTATCAGTTCATATACGTAAACATCATAGTATATTACATATGTAAATTCAAGTAATTTACATATGCAGTAACTTACATATGTAATTCAAGTAATTTACATATGTAAATTCAAGAAAAAAGTTAATCCGTTTATATACGTAAACATCACAATATGTTACATATGTAAATTCAAGTAACTTACATATCTAAATCCAAGTAAATTACATGTGTAATGAAAGTTACATGTATACATTTAAATATATAATGAGATGTAACATTATACAAACGTAAATTTACATATGTAACGCAAGTTTATATATGTAAATTCAAATATATAATGAGATATAACATGTTACAAACTAGACTTAACACTAACCAATAAAGAAAGAACTGATAAGATGCACACATGTATTGGAGACAGATATACCAAAAAAATAACAAATATATTTTATGAACTTATAAGTAAGCATTGTAATAACATTTAAAAAATATCAAAAAAATATAACAACCTAACAAAAATATGTAAAAGCTAACTGTTCTTGAATTGTTGATAATCATCTTCATCTTTGACAAAATATCTCGTAACCTACGAAGAAAAGAAGTTCATGAGTTTATATACGTAAACATCACAACATGTTACATATGTAAATTTAAGTAATTTACATATGTAAATTCAACTAATTTACAAATGTAAATTCAAGTAATGTAATTCAAGTAATTTACATATGTAAATTCAATAAAAAAAAGCTAATCAGTTCATATACATAAACATCACAAACATGTAACATATGTAAATTCAAGTAATTTACATATGTATATCCAAGTAAGTTACATACGTAGATTTTCGTCTAATTTACGTATGCAGCACAAGTAATTTACATATATAAATTTAATAATATATGGAGAGTTAACATATGTAAAAAAAATATAAGTGATATTAAACATTATGCTCACAGCATTATACATATGTAACTTATCTAGACAGATATACTAAAAAAATAAGAAATATATTTTATTAACTTATAAGTAACCATACAATAACATTTAAAAAAATAATAAAAAAATATGACAATATAACAAAAATATATAAAATCTAACAAAAATATATAAAAACTAATTGTTCTTGAGTTCTTGATAAGCATCATCATCTTTGACACAAAATCTCGTGACCTAGGAAGAAAACAAGTTCATCATTTCATATACGTTGAGAGATATGAAACATGTGGGTAATAAATCTTGGATCCGTTGGGAGATATGAAACAAGAAAATGCTTCAGTTTGTTCAAACAAGACATCATTATTAAATGAACAACCCTCATTGTTGACATTGTCTTGAATATTAGGATCTCCATCCGAAGCTTCTGAATAAAACATATGTAAGTACATATAAAACTGTTGGGGGGGAGGGGGGACATTTAGAAAAAAGAAGGTTAAAAAGAAAAAAACTCGTAACATACCTACATAAGATTGTCCATTATTGATATTAAAATCATTGGATGATTCCGTACAATGCAAATGGTCTTCCAAATTATGAGGAAACTGATGTTGATGAGATGACATTAAATTCGGAGGTTGCATTTTTTGAATTTTTTAGTTTTCTTGAAGTGCATTAATGGAGTTAATGAGTTTTCTTGATACGAAGAAGAAGAAGAATTAAAGAATAAGAGTAAAAGAAAAGTGAAGAAAAGAAAAAGATGGAGGGGGTTATCTAGGAAGAAAAGATGATGGGATGGAACATTGAAAACACAAAAGTCATAATTGATGGAAGAAAGATAAAAATACAATCTTACCCTTTTGCTAAAGAAATGTTAGAGTGAGGTGGATAAGCTAACAACCCTTGGATGGGTTTTCAAAGATTTCACAACTCAAGTGGGTTTTCACTATATACTTTCCCTATATATATATATATATATATATATATATATATAGGGTAGGGATCCATGGAAAACCCCTTATATTTAAAAAACTTGGAAAACCACTTTTTAACCATTGATTTAAAATTGATGGTTGAGATTAAAGGATGACAAAATTGTAAAATTTATTGGTTTAATGAAGGGCATAATAGACAAATCATTTTTTTTGAACGACCATTCGATTAAACAAAAGCTCTAGCAATGCAAACAACAAGACATTACAAAGTGAAAGCAAACCAAGAGTCCCAAACAACACTACTAGACTTACATCATGTACGATATCACAATAATATTTTTATTGATAAATGTTTTAATCAATTTTCTCTCTCCAGTCTCCTATTTCCTAAAATATATATATTTCTCTCTCTCTCTCTCCTTTAATTTTAAAATTTCAGGCCAAATTTTAGAAGAAAAAAAAACAAACCAAATTTACAAAAGAAAAAAATCCGTTGATCACCAGTTCATCACCATAGTAACGATTGTTACATAGCTGTAACAATAACTTCATGTAATTTTTCCAAAAAATAAAGATGTAATATAGTAAACTGATAAGAACAACATGAAACATATACCAATTTGTTACACCTATGTGAAGATGTAATATAGTAAACTAATCAACGTATATAAATTTTGTTACAACTGTGTAATATATCTTTTACACATGTGTAGTATATTATATATATTACATTCATGCAACATCAATTAAAAACATGTGAAATAAAAGTGTTAGATACGTGTAATCAGATCTAGAACCAAAAGAACCACAAATAATTAAAGTTTACAAAACTAACAAAACAAGGTGTTAGATTCGTGTAACATTAACTGTGTAATATATCTTTTACACATGTGTAACAAAACAACTATGCAACATCATGTATATATTTCAAGAAAAAATTGAAGGTTACATATGTGTAACAATAATTTTACATATGTGTAATCAAAATAAACATTCTACAAACTAACAAAACCCATTTACATTTGTGTAATCATTCATAACTTCGTAATGATACAATATTATATCAGTGTAACAATGAAATTTACTCAGAAATTATAACTTGACAACGATACACTACATCAGTGTAACAATAAAATTTACTCAGGAACTATAGCCTGAGAAAAATACAATATTACATTAGTGTAACAATGCAATTTACTCAGAAACTATAACCTGACATTGCTACGGTATTACATCAGTGTAACATATTTTTATGGTTCCTTCATATATTTATATTTAGCTCATCTACTCAACTCCTATAACCAGATAAAAGATACAATGTTACATCAGTGTAACATTTATTAAATTTATACTAGACAACATAAAATCAGTTCAAGATAACAAAAATTTATAACGTGAAAGTTCAAAACGATATAAAGATAGAGACGATTTGATATGGATCGGATCATGATTGTCTTCATTCGCATTCATATGGACCAGATCATGATTATCTTCATTCGCATTCAGTACGTGAAAGTTCATACTTTTGTGGTCTTGATTTTTTCCTTCTTGAACTTGATCTTGCATGACAATGGAGATGGTGATTGTGAAAGAACGTGATGAAGATGAAGGATAATTAGGATGAACAGACGTGAAAAAGAAAGAGATCATGGGATTAGGGTTTCCTGCGAATATGAATATTTGAATAATCCCTACGAATATTCAAATTAGTTAATTGAAATTATTTTTTGAATACTTTACTAAAATAGAATTGTTAAAACTACCTTTATACCCTTTCATTAAAAGAAAATTAAAAAATTAAATGAAATGATGTGATTGGTGGAGAGTGGTTTTCCAAGTTTTACAAAAATTAAAGGGTTCGTGCTTTATGGCATTTTCAAAAAGAAAAAAAATCCAATCTCGCAAAGGATTGTTCATGGAACTACTATCGAGATTCTTCGGACCATATTTCGCGTATACGCCGAATTGCCTACATATCTTCTTCAAAAGAATCAGACCATTGTAGTTCAGTTAAAAAGACGTTTTCAAAAGCATATCGTATTTTAGGAAAATACCAGCCTATATAATATTTTTTAATTATATGTCAAAATTTGATTTGAATTTCCTTATTTATTTCTCATTTCATATCTCTTTAACGTATAATAGCAAAAAACCTAATAATTATTTGTTACACCTATGTAACTATAGCAATAATGGTTACACCAGTGTAACAATAATGATTATGTTACACCTGGTGTAACCATTTTAATTTAATGTGCATTTTTGTGCATTTTCGTGTTCCATTGAATCTCACCCTATATATATATATATATATATATATATATATATATATATATATATATAGGGAGAGGATCATTTGAGAACCAATTTGATTTGAGAACTAAAAAGAACTAATTTGAGCCACAAGTTTATTTACATGTATCCCGCCATATATATATATATATATATATATATATATATATATATATATATATATATATATATATATATATATATATATATAGGGGATGGTTATGGTGAAAACCACTCCGAGTTGAAAAAACTTTGAAAACTCTTCAAAAACGGGGTCAAAAAGTTTTTTTTCCCTTTAATTTTTTATGGTGATTCTTTACGTTATAGGCTATCCATAGATGGAAAAAAAATAAAAAAAAAGCCTCGAGGATTTTTTTAAAAAAATGTAACAAGTTTTGTTGGTACATATGTAACAAACATATGTACAGAGTGTTACATATGTAACAAGACCGTTTTTTTTAGATTTTTTAAAAAAATATCCCCGAGGCATTTTTTTGATTTTTTTCCATCTATGGATAGCCTATAACGTAAAGAATCACCATAAAAAATTGAAGGGAAAAAAACTTTTTGGCCCCGTTTTTGAAGAGTTATCAAAGTTTTCTCAACTCGAGAGAGTTTTCATTTTACCCTTCCTCTATATATATATATATATATATAGGGTTAGGTTCGAAATGAGAACTTTTTATTCTGAGAACTTTTGAGAACTAAATCTCAACCACAAATTTCAGGGGGGGGACCACTACAATTCATGGGAGGGTGGATACATGTAAATAAACTTGTGGCTCAAATTAGTTCTTTTTAGTTCTCAAATCAAATTGGTTCTCAAATGATCCTCTCCTTATATATATATATATATATATATATATATATATATATATATATATATAGGGTTAGGTTCAAATGAGAACTTTTTCTTTTGAAAATTTTTGAGAACTAAATCTCAACCACAAATTTCAGGGGGGGGGGGGCACTACAATTCATGGGAGGGGGGATACATGTAAATAAACTTGTGGCTCAAATTAGTTCTTTTTAGTTCTCAAATCAAATTGGTTCTCAAATGATCCTCTCCCTTATATATATATATATATATATATATATATATATATAGGTAAGGATCGTTTGAAAACCTAAAAACTAACACTAAAACCTTCATAATTTTACATACGTTAATATTTTTTCTATAAAACTTGCACCAAAAATTTTAAAATTCAATTATCTTTGATTAAGGAAAAGAAAATGATATTTCAAAAAAAAATGGTATTTAAAAAAAATTTATTAGTGCACATGTGCACCATTTTTATTAGTACTATACAAAGATAATTGTCATGCGAAAAAATATTGTTTAAATTAAAAAATTTAAAAACACTAAAATATTTACAGAACTAATGATAATTCTACATATACACCATAACTATTTGTTATAGTGCATATGTGTAACATAAAACTTAAAAAATATTAAAACGTTAAATCTATTTTCATAGTTAAATATAACACAATTATAAGATTTATGGTGCAATTTCTTTTTTAAAATATTAATGTATACGACACGTATAAAGCGTTTTTTTATATGTGCACTAATAAAAAACCACGAAAAGCTAACAATATTATTATGTATTTTGTGGGATTTTTCTGAAAAGAAATATTAACGCGTACTATATGTATGAGTTTTATTATTAGTTCACATGTGCACTAATAAAGAAACGACGAGACGTTAAAGTTTTTTAGTTTTTTTTCCAGAATTAAAGAACTCGTAATTCTGAGGTTTTTGGTGCAAATTGTTTTTTTAAATATGAACTTGTGAAAAAGTTATAAGTGTTTTATTATTATTTTTTGGGTTTTCGCAAAAAGATGTGGTTTTTACATGTTTTTTTTGGAACTAACGGCGTAAAAATGTTTTAATGTTTTAAGCGTGACTTTTCACAAATCATTAATTAAAAAATGATAGCGGAGTCTTTTGAATAAAAAAAAGGGTACCTCCGTCTTTTTACAATAAAATGTAAATGCGTAAAAGTCTGTTGAAAACGCATAGCAACAAAAAAACAAGCAACGCTTCTAAAACAACATAATAATCACACATATGGTGTGCTATTTGACACAAGCTTTAAATAATCACTCATAACTATTTTTTAGGCTACACAACAGCAATAAAACACGCAACACTTGTAAAAGATCGCTATAATCAGTCATAGGTATATTTTTTTACGCGAGGGTTAAAAATATCACACAAGTAGTAATTAAGTTCATCTTTTTGTCACACAATATGTCACACCCCGAGAATGGCTGAATGTGGGCATGTGACTGATTTGGCATCATGGTCATGGTTATGAATGATTGACATCTAAGTGAATATTTAGAAAAGTCATTTGTCTTTCAAAAACATAATTCTTAAACATTTATTTAAATATTTAAAACAGTGGCAGCGGAAAATAGTAGTGGAATTACATGTTAAGTTTCAAAAGACAACGTTATGAGATTTTAAATAATGGGCAACCCTAAGGTGTAATGTGACTAAATCTCCAAAGTGAAATGCATGAACACACGGCAAGCAGACCATGATATGAGACAAGCAGGATCTATGTAGAAAGACATTGAATTGCATCCTTAATCACCTGAGAATTCAAGAAATTTAAAAAGTCAACAGAATTGTTGGTGAGTTCACAGGTTTGATGACACATGAAAATGTTTGAACAATGTTTGAATCAGTGTTTGAAACAATGTTTGAAATGATTGGCCGTCATGATATTATTTTTGTTGACTCTGATGTTGTAAAGATCAAGCATGAACCTTGAATTCAAAACTAACTGTTTACCCACTCCTGGTGTCCAACCCCATGTACACCGAATGACCAGAATAACTAATGTACCCCTTGACTATTTCCGTGGAGTCAGGACTGGAGCGACCAAGTCGGGGCAGGGTCGTCAACCCAAATAGATCTATTCACAAGCTATCGTTTCGAATGAACTAATTGAATTCAATTAATAGTGGGACTTAGGCA
Source organism: Deinandra increscens subsp. villosa (assembly GCA_039602395.1). Taxonomy (NCBI): domain Eukaryota; kingdom Viridiplantae; phylum Streptophyta; class Magnoliopsida; order Asterales; family Asteraceae; genus Deinandra; species Deinandra increscens. The sequence continues at coordinate 69,037,042 of JBCNJP010000008.1, read as the reverse complement.
TATAACATGAATCAACATGAATACACAGATTGGGGTTTATGAAAAGAACATGCAATCAGTACGTCTTACAGAAATCATAATATCAGACAAAATGAAATTTGAATTGGCATTCATTGAATTCTCCCCCATAGTTTAGAAAACAGAAATAAGTAAAAGGGGCCGTGAAACTCACATGTTTGAAGGTGGATGACAGATATGTTTGGTTGAACTTAGCCTAGCAAACGTCTACAAAGTAATGTTATGACGTATTAGGGTTTGGCTATCTTGAGTTAGTGAATACGTCACTCAATGTTCAAGGTTAAGTCTCGACTGGTTATTACCCAATGATGGTGATGGAAATCCTAGGACTTATTTATTGTCAAATAAATAGTATTGAAGTTGATGGAGTTTATTATTTATTTGAATAAATAAATAATGATTACGTTTGAAAAATAAATATTGAATAATATGGATTATTTTTCATTAAACGTTAGGAAAAATCGTAAATATTTAATTCACTAAATATTTGTAAGGTTTTGGACTTTTCGATTAATAAATATAATCTTCCTTTAATATGAATAAATGTTTCCACAAATATACGAAGTTATATTTTGGTAAAATTAAGTGTAGGTTTGTCCGGCAGTTAACCGGTTTCGCCGGTTTGACTGGTTCGACTCGTTTTGTGACGTTTTAGGTTTTCCTAACACTTAGGATTTGTTAGTAGACTTGTTTTAATGTGTTTTAGGGTTTTGAGTTGCCAAATTAATTAGTGGAAGTTTAACTTGTAAAATCCGACGTTTTCGAGTAACCGAAAGTTATAGTTTTTGTCTGGTCTGTTTATAAAACATGTTTTTCCCCATTTGAACTTTATAAAATATTTTTATATGTCAAAATAAGCATGTTTTATGTTTTGGACTAGACCCAATTCTAAATCGAAAATAAATTACAATTTTTATCGAAATGTCGTCGTTACGATATTTAACCGTTTTGTTCCCAAGTGTTTAACTTCTCGAATTATTTAGTATGTTTAGAAAAATATCTTTGGCATCCCTAATAAAACATTACAAGTCCTAAGTGGTCACAACTTGTCAAAAGTCTTAAACTTAATTTTTCATAAAAATAAATGGTATTTATGTCATATAAATTCCATGTTTTTATTTCCTTGAAGTTTCATGTTTAAATCTTTGGTAAACACTTTTATGACCCAAAATCACCCTTTAGTAAACTTTGGTTTTGGTTTGAAGTCAAAATACAAGTGTTTGAAGATTTGGAAAAATGTATATTTTTCTATATGACAGCAGTTTTATGACACGCAGAATATGTGTGTCATCTCTGTTCAGTGTTCTTGCTTCATATAGTTCACAGATGACAGCAGATTTATGACACGCAGAATGTGTGTCATCTCTGCCCAGTTTCATAAAACTTATATTTTTCATGAAATTCGATTTTCAACACTTTGTATGTCTATTTCTCACCAAGATAAGTGTTCCAAATTATTTTTAACATACAAGAACTAGTATTTGTCCACACTTGGTCATTTAAAGTGATTCTTTTAACAAAACACAAGTTATATATATATTTTGTCCAATAATCTTTTTAACATAACTAGTTTCCATCACAAGCACATAACCATACTAACATACATGTTTGCTAGCAAGTCATACAACAACCAATTCAAGACTTATTCATGAACATGACATGTGACATAAAGAAATGAAAGATTTAGAGAAAAATAACCAAAGAAAGTAAGTTTTTCTCACTTAGAGCTTTCCGGATCGGTAATGACGTTAATGGGTTGTTGAACTAGCTTCCAAGTTTAGCTCCAAACCCAACCTTGATCTTGAATGTGAAAGAAATGGTGATGAGAGTTCAAGAGTTTGTCATGGATTTTGACAAGAAAAACAAAGATTAGAAAGAGTTGTTTATGAAGGATTAGAAGAAATAATGAAAGAAAGATGATGAAATAGAAGTTGTTGATGATTTACCTCAAGTGTTTAGAAGATTTAGGACTTGAAATGGGAGGAGGTTGGTGAAGAAAAGTGGTGGTGGTGGCGGTTTGTAGGTGAGCCGAGAGAAAGAGAAAGAGTTTGAGAGAAAGTGTGTGTTTGTTTCTTGAATGTGATAAGTGAGAAGTGAGAGACTTAGGTGTTTAAAAGGGATGGTTAGGTGGTGGTGTGTGGTCTCGGTTACATGGGAACCGAAAAGGGTGCTTGGTTTGGTTGGTTTGTAGCCGAAAACAAGAAAGAAGAGGAGGTGGTTGAACCATGTTCTTGAGCTCTCAAGTACATGTGCTTGGAATTTGAAATCTAGGAGTATGGTGGGGGTATAGGCCGGCTCAAGAGAAGGGACAAGAGAGGAGGCTAGGTGGCTCATGGGGGACAAGCATGTTGGTGTTGTAAGTGGTTCAAGTCTTTATCCAATGGTTAACCATGATGCTATGTACTAATGGAGACAAAGGTGTTGTTAAATCAAGATGACAAGGTGGTTTAGCCATGTGCTCTTTAGGGTGTACAACCAACTAGTGTTTTAGGAGAAATGGGTTAGTTTGGTTAGGGACAATGGGCCGGTTTATATATAAAGAAAAGAGAAAGAAAATGTTGATGGTGAGGGTTGAACTCGGGTCCGAAAGAAAAAAGGGAGGAGGAACGGGCTTCGGCCCGAAAGAAAAGGGTGAAAGGGCTCGGGCTTCGGCCCGGAAAGAAAAAGAAAAGAGAGTTGGGCTTCGGCCCAATTCGGAAGGAGAAGGAGAAGGGGTAACGGGCCGGGCCGGTTGGGCCTGTGGGCCGAGAAAGAAAAAGAAAACGGGCCGAGAGGTTTGGGCCGAGGAAAAGAAAGAAAAGGAAAAGAGTTTGGGCCGTAGGCCCATTGGGCTTTCTGGGCCGAACCGGGTCTCGAGTCGGGTCGGGTTGAGTCCGGTTTGGTCCTACGAGTCCAATGAGACTTTGTTCGGGCGAAAACGATATCCGGAAATGAAAATAGATTTTCGACGTGAAACGGGTGATCGTAACAATAAGAATATTGTTTATCGCGGACGTTTACGGATAATTTGGAATGTCACTTGTCATGGTTTGGCTTTTGTTGTTTTAGTGCACTAATGATGTATTCCGAATTTGAATTTAAATGTTTGCTCGACGTGAGCGGGTTACGTTTAAAAGTTGATGAAATTTGTTTGACAAAAGAAATAGTTTGAAGGAAATAAATTGTTTGGAGTTGAATTAGTTTTAGAATTTAAAACCAAGTTATTGTTTGATTAGAATGGTCGTTCGAATAAACGACATGTTTGGAATACGTTTGACATTACGTAATAGTTTAGAAAAATATAAAATATCCTTTTTATATTTAGATTTCACAAAACAATGTTTATGAATTTCTTATTGTTGAAGTTCCATCTTGAATAGTTGAGGAACTTTGATTGATTTCCATTGCGGGTAATTGTTGTCGGACCTAGATTGGCTATGTTTGCACGTAAAGTCACCTAATTTGGGCAAATTAAGTCTAATGCACATATATAATCAGATAATTGCACGTTAATATAATATTAAAGTTAACCTGGAATATACGGGTTGTCACATACTCCCCCGGTTAGAGAAATTTCGTCCCGAAATTTAGTCTTGAATACCGGAGTTGGCATCACTGGCAAAGACATGTGGATACCTTAACGCCTTTGATCTTCTCGTTCCCATGTGTATTCAGGACCTCGACGTGAGTCCAATGAACTTTCACAATAGGGTTTCCGACGTTGTTTTATTCGCTTAACCTCACGGTCGCGGATTCCAGTAGGAGCCTCGATGAAGTGAAGACAATTGTGAATCTCAATCTCGTCCATAGGAATGACAGCAGATTCGTCAGACAGACACTTTTTCAAGCTGCCGACATGAAATGCATCGTGAACTTTTCTAAGTTCAGCACGGCAACTGAAGATGTTAAGCTACTGGTCCAATCTCTTTAATGATTTCAAAGAGGCCAATGTAGCGAGGGTTTTACTTATCACGCTTTCCAAAACGAATAATACCTTCCCATGGTGCTTCTTTCGGAAGCGAATAACACCTTTCAGGGATCGCGTGATCCGAGGATTGCCACGGGTATACGAATGAAAGGGAGTTGATAGGCCATCAAGAATGGTTCTTTATGAAGATGAGCGTTAGTCATTCAGATGTATAGGATTCTGAATTAGAAGTTCTAGGCTAGGCATAATCACTCACGCAATAAGTTCTACCAGGATTTTCATGCAGTCCAGATTACAATTATGTGTGCACCCACAATTGTGATTTGTCTCGCATGATCAGCCTAGGTTTCACCTATTCTGAGTTTTCAGCTCTTGTCAGAACATGGAATGTGTCGGGGACACTGTTAAGCTCATGAGATAGCTTAGGCCGATTAACTATCGGTCGGATTTTTACTAGCATCTCGAAAGTTCCAAATCACATTAGTGACAGGAATGCGGCTTTGAATTTTAGTGTGATAGCTGTTGCTATATGAAAGCTCAGCTAAAGGTAGATGGTCATCCAAACCATTACCAAAATCAATCACACAGGCACAAAACGTGTCCTAAAGGGTTTGAATCATTCTCTCGCTTCGACCATCCGTTTGTGGATGATAGGTTGTACTCATGTCGATACGAGTACCCAAAGCTTTCTGAAGAGATTTCCAAAATCTAGCGGTAACACGAATATCTCGATCAGAGATGATAGGAACAGGTACTCCGTGGCGAGATACCATTTCTTTCATGTGGATTTTGGCAGGTTGCTCAGTGGTATAGAATTCCCTGGATATGTAGGAAGTGAGCAGACTTAGTCAAGTGGTCTACGAGTATCCAAATCGCATAATTTTTGGATTGGGTCCTTGGCAATTTGGTAATGAAATCCATGGAGATTTCTTCCCATTTCCATTATGGGGTTTTAGGTTGAATGAGTAAACCAGAGGGCTTTTAGTATTCGGCCTTGACCTTTGCGCAGGTCATGACACTTACCAACGTATGTGGTAATTTCAGCCTTCATGTTAGGCTACCAATACAACTCTTTCAAACTAGGATACATCTTATCAGAATTAGGACGAAAAGAAAATATTGATTTATAGGCTTTGTCTATGACTAATTTCTTTACTGAACCGAAGTTTGGTATTCTGAGTCTATCCCTGGAGTAGAATGCTCCGTCAGGCTCTTGAAGAAGAGGGGTGAGGTTAGATTGAACGGTCAATCTAAGGGCACGAACGCGAAGAGCAGTTTCAACTTGACGGGAGACATCAGAGGGTGACTTTATCTCATTGCATAAGCATACATCCTAAGCCTTGGCGGGAGGCGTCGCAGCATACTATGAAATCATTCGTTCCTTCAGGCAGGGACGAAATTGGTGCATTACGCAATTTCTGCTTTAACCATTGAAAGGCAGACTCAACTTTAGGATCCAAGACAACTTCTTGTCTCATAGGGTGAGAGCAGCCAACGGTTGAGCTATCATTGAAAAGTTTTCGATAAACCTTCGATAGCAACTAGCAAGACCTAAGTATTGACGGATTTTCGATGGAGTGGATCAAGGTGTCGTCGATGAACACAATAACAAACTTGTCCAAGTATGGCTTGCACTCTTAATTCATCAAGTCCATGAGTACGGCTGGTGCGTTTGTCAAGCCTAACGGCATCTCTAGAAACTCATAGTGACTATAACGGATTCTGAAAGCAGTCTTCGCAATGTCTTCTTCGCGAACTCTCAACTGATGATAAGCTGACCGCATATCAATCTTTGAATAATAGATTGATCTTTGAAGCTGGTCGAACAAGTCGTCGATCCTTGAAAGCGGGTAACGGTTCTTCACAGTCAACTTGCTCAGCTCGCGATAGTCGATACACATGCGAAAAAAAGATCCATCTTTCTTTTTAACGAAAGAACAGGAGGACCCCAGGGGAGTGACCGGGTCGAATGAATTCTTTATCCAATACTTCTTGCAACTGATTGGACAATTCCTACATTGCAGGAGGGGTAAGGCGATAGGGAGGACGGGCTACAGGGGCAGCACCTAGAACAAGATCGATTCGGAACTCTAATTGTCTAGCCGGCGACAGGCCTGGCAAATCTTCAGGGAATACTTCAGGAATTTCGCGGGCGATGCGGACATCCTTCAGTGACTTCTCCTTTGATTCCTTCTCGGCGACGTGTGCCAAGATGGTATGGCCTTCCTTACGAAGAGATCTACGAGTTCTCACACAAGATACAATGTCTAGCTTGGCTCCACTCTTTTCACCTTGAATGACTAGAGTTTCACCATTTTCCAATGAAATCTTGACTTGCTTGTGATGACAAGCCATTTTCGCATGGTTCTTTGACAACTAATCCATACCAATTACGATGTCATAACTTCCCAAGTCGACGGGCCACAAGTCAATGCTAAACGAATGATCGGAAAGACACAAAGAGCAATTTTTGTAAACCTTGTCGGTTTTGATTAAACTACCATCTACTAGTTCTACGGAGTACTTGGTGTCTAACGCACTTAGGGGTGATTTTAAAGGCAAAAATCAGTGGACACAAAGCTTTTCTCGGCTCTAGTATCAGACAAAACAGAGGCATAATAATCGTTGACGATGAACATACCAGTGACAGTGTTTGGGTCCTGTCAGGCTTCTCCAGCATTCATCACAAAAGCTCTTCTACGGGCAGTTCCAACAGTTTGATTTTTTTCTTTGGACGATTGATTCTTCATGCGTCCAACAGCTCCACAACCGTAACAGGTTCTGGAAGGGCAGTCTCTGACCATGTGACTTTTCGTCTTGCAGTTGTTGCAGTACACGTTACTGCAATCCTTGGCATGATGAAAATTACATTTTGAACACAGTGGTAGGTTCCCTGTGTAGCTAGACTCCTTTGTTTCTTGGACAGAAGCAAAGGCAACAAAATTCTTGACTGGTTCAAGGGCTTTTTCAGGTTACTTCTCTGATCGCTTCTCGGAATTCTCCTTGTCATGGTGATCGCGCTTTCGTTTACAGTCGAATTTCTTTCCAGAAGAAGAAGAAGGAGAACAAACATCAACAATAAAATCTGACTCGGAGGTCTTCCTAGCAAGGATGCACCTTGGCGTGTAGCCTGGTAGGTCAGACTATGTGCCAGACGGACGGTGCCTTGAAGAGTGGTTGGGTTGGAAGACATCACATCCACTTGAATATTGGGAGTCATAATGCGCGAATTTTCTTATACAATGGTATCACCATTGTAAGACAGGGATGAGTGAGTTCATGAAAACGCTTAGTGTAGCTAGCAATGTTAGATCAATTCCAACAGATCTAGCATGTGAATTCCACCATGTGAGAGCAATGTTCATGAACGTGCAAGCGGAAAATTTAGCATTGGAATGATCAGGGCAAATGCTGACGCGAAAAACAGATTTAGTCCTTATAAACCATGAATAAGGTCTATGGCACCCTCAGTACCCTTGAAGTTGATAGACTTAGAGTTCATAAAGTCCTTGTAGTACATTTTCGGGCACCTGAAATGTTAGACGTAACCTTGAAAACAATTCTTGGTAATCATTTTCTCGGGTTTCCAATATTTATCGGGGGAAATCTTACCACTAGGAGAACCCTCGTGGTGTCCTCCAGCGGCACGGGTAGCTTCGTTAGAGGCTATAGCATCAGCAATGCGCTGGGTGACTAGAACCTCGATTTGTAGCGTTCAAAGGGACAGGTGGAGGTGAGGGAGCTCGATTGTTCAACGGTGAATAGCAGAATGGTCTCCTCCACAACTAGCATACGTCTCTCAAAAGACTTCATTGTTAGCATACATGTAGTGACAGCACTGAAGACATCAGTCATGTTGGCATGCAACGAATCTATAGTGTAGCCATCAGCAGTAGATTGATCCTCGATCGCAGAGAGTCGTGACTCGAGAGTCTGAATAGTATCATATGCTAGCAAGGAACGAGGCTCGGAAATCACACGACGAATGACGTCATAGTGATCGGTCAAATAAGACTGAATCGAAACAAGATCAGGCAGAAGAACGGGAATGACATCTAGAATAGTGGAAATGCGAGCAGTAATAGAGACGAAGGACTCTTCGACCTCGTGAATGGAAGGAACAACTGGTGGATTAGATATGCACTGCCCTTCTGGGGCAGGCTCATCAACAGGGATTGAAGTCACAGGACGATGACGAATAACAGACCTCCTTGGCGTGAACTTAAGCCTAGGGCCTACTGGTACGAACGGTGCGACGGTGTCGGGTCAGAAGAAGAATGGTCAACGAAATGGACAGACGGAATAGGCTCAGGAATGTTAGGAATGGAAACAATGGGCTCAAGAACAGACATAATAGCGAGAAGAGGGAAGAATGTAGCGCGAACAGGCTCGACGGGGTCATCATTGATCTTTTCGTCAGACATGATATGATCCTACATGCTCCTGGGAGAAGGTAGACGAGGTGAGTGCTCCTGAACTGGTGCGTTCTCTGGGACAGGAGTCGACGGTGTATACTCCGGTGAACCAGGTACGTAGTCAGATGAAGATGATGCGTAATTTAGCTCTAGCTCAGATTCCGATGGTATCACGATAATCTCCTTGTTTGCCATGATGTGACGTTTCCAAGTTATAACAATAATATATAATAATATATTAGGCAATTATCTCAGACAGTAAGGCACAAAAGTTTGCAGGTTAGCACACATATAAGGCAATGCATGAATGCACACACGTGAATGAATGATGCAGAGCTTAGGTTATAGACTAGGTGCAGACCGATGCATCCTAATTCACTATAACCATGGCTCTGATACCACGTCTGTCACACCCCGAGAATGGCTGAATGTGGGCATGTGACTGATTTGGCATCATGGTCATGGTTATGAATGATGGACATCTAAGTGAACGTTTAGAAAAGTCATTTGTCTTTTAAAAACATAAGTCTTAAACATTTATCTAAATATTTAAAATAGTGGCAGCGGAAAATAGTAGTGGAAGTACATGTTAAGTTTCAAAAGACAACTTTATGAGATTTTAAATCATGACAACCCTAAGGTGTAATGTGACTAAATCTCCCAAGTGAAATGCATGAACACGCGGCAAGCAGACCATGATATGAGACAAGCAGGATCTATGCAGAAAGACATTGAATTGCATCCTTAATCACCTGAGAATTCAAGAAATTTAAAAAGTCAACAGAATTGTTGGTGAGTTCACAGGTTTGATGACACATGAAAATGTTTGAACAGTGTTTGAATCAATGTTTGAAATAATGTTTGAAATGATTGGCCGTCATGATATTATTTTTGTTGACTCTGATGTTGTAAAGATCAAGCATGAACCTTGAATTCAAAACTAACTGTTTACCCACTCCTGGTGTCCAACCCCATGTACACCGAATGACCAGAATAACTAATGTACCCCTTGACTATTTCCGTGGAGTCAGGACTGGAGCGACCAAGTCGGGGCAGGGTCGTCAACCCAAATAGATCTATTCACAAGCTATCGTTTCGAATGAACTAATTGAATTCAATTAATAGTGGGACTTAGGCATATAACATGAATCAACATGAATACACAGATTGGGGTTTATGAAAAGAACATGCAATCAGTACGTCTTACAGAAATCATAATATCAGACAAAATGAAATTTGAATTGGCATTCATTGAATTCTCCCCCATAGTTTAGAAAACATAAATAAGTAAAAGGGGCCGTGAAACTCACATGTTTGAAGGTGGATGACAGATATGTTTGGTTGAACTTAGCCTAGCAAACGTCTACAAAGTAATGTTATGACGTATTAGGGTTTGGCTATCTTGAGTTAGTGAATACGTCACTCAATGTTCAAGGTTAAGTCTCGACTGGTTATTACCCAATGATGGTGATGGAAATCCTAGGACTTATTTATTGTCAAATAAATAGTATTGAAGTTGATGGAGTTTATTATTTATTTGAATAAATAAATAATGATTACGTTTGAAAAATAAATATTGAATAATATGGATTATTTTTCATTAAACGTTAGGAAAAATCGTAAATATTTAATTCACTAAATATTTGTAAGGTTTTGGACTTTTCGATTAATAAATATAATCTTCCTTTAATATGAATAAATGTTTCCACAAATATACGAAGTTATATTTTGGTAAAATTAAGTGTAGGTTTGTCCGGCAGTTAACCGGTTTCGCCGGTTTGACTGGTTCGACTCGTTTTGTGACGTTTTAGGTTTTCCTAACACTTAGGATTTGTTAGTAGACTTGTTTTAATGTGTTTTAGGGTTTTGAGTTGCCAAATTAATTAGTGGAAGTTTAACTTGTAAAATCCGACGTTTTCGAGTAACCGAAAGTTATAGTTTTTGTCTGGTCTGTTTATAAAACATGTTTTTCCCCATTTGAACTTTATAAAATATTTTTATATGTCAAAATAAGCATGTTTTATGTTTTGGACTAGACCCAATTCTAAATCGAAAATAAATTACAATTTTTATCGAAATGTCGTCGTTACGATATTTAACCGTTTTGTTCCCAAGTGTTTAACTTCTCGAATTATTTAGTATGTTTAGAAAAATATCTTTGGCATCCCTAATAAAACATTACAAGTCCTAAGTGGTCACAACTTGTCAAAAGTCTTAAACTTAATTTTTCATAAAAATAAATGGTATTTATGTCATATAAATTCCATGTTTTTATTTTCTTGAAGTTTCATGTTTAAATCTTTGGTAAACACTTTTATGACCCAAAATCACCCTTTAGTAAACTTTGGTTTTGGTTTGAAGTCAAAATACAAGTGTTTGAAGATTTGGAAAAATGTATATTTTTCTATATGACAGCAGTTTTATGACACGCAGAATATGTGTGTCATCTCTGTTCAGTGTTCTTGCTTCATATAGTTCACAGATGACAGCAGATTTATGACACGCAGAATGTGTGTCATCTCTGCCCAGTTTCATAAAACTTATATTTTTCATGAAATTCGATTTTCAACACTTTGTATGTCTATTTCTCACCAAGA